>LUCM01002604.1:0-30416 GCA_008360955.1 Fasciolopsis buskii | reverse complement strand
GCCTTTGTTGACTACCATGGATCAGCTCTCCACTCTTATCGTACGCGACTTCACTAACCGAAGTTCGCCGTCCACCGCTGTCTTGCATAAGCTTAAACAGTTTTTGGCTGTTGCCTGACTCGGTCCCTATTTCCATCTCTTCGGTCACCTTAACCCACCTGTTTTCACAGTAATTTCTAAGGCTTATCGTCAGTAGACACTACAGCAGTTGACGCATCTTATTCATTTCCTTGCAGTTAGGGAGCTGGCTTTTTCGCTCCATTATGCCCAGCAACCATTGTGAGATTCTGTGTTTTTGAGGAACGCTGGATCTAGGACCACAGACGAGACCTGCTGCCAAATGCATCGCTTGCTTGATTTCGTCCCAGCGCTAGTCCACACTGCTGCCCGTCGATGTTCTCAGTTCGTTGGATAGTTTCTGCTAATAGTTGTTGCGAACATTCGCATCACACAGATGTTCGATAGCCAATCGGGTTTGCGGCCTGCATCGATGGCTGTTGAGCTGAAGCAAAATTCGCATTAAAACTAGCTCTGGATCCCATTCGATGTACATGATCCATTACGATCAATAGTTGCGGACAGAACCACGCCAACGGTAGCTTGCTGCAATAAGATCGAGCTCATTGAGACTACCTGTCGAGCTAGAGCACCATGTCGCTGTGCTACGCGAGCTGTTTCGGAAATTCATACCACACGTGAATAAATTATTGTCCGTACAGAATTGGCGAAGCCTTTCCCCGTCATCTGTTTGCTGGGTAGACAGGGAGCAGGGCTTGCCTAAACAGGCTTCCGATACACTCTGTTTTCCAACGTATACATTAAAGTCACCTGCCACTAATGCAATGTCAGCCCTTGCTCTTCTGAACAAGAGTGACGAGTTCGTCATAGAACTTGTACTTTTGCATGTCAGTGCTGCATCTGTTGGGGTGATGCGTGTGTCACATTTCGAATAAATGTCAAAGATTGAATACATGTTCGATGAAACCTCGACCTAGACGAATTTCACGGACCGGTGTCAATCGGCCCCCTATTATCGAAGCTAAACCTCAGTAATTATCGGAATTAAAGTAATGCCACGATGACTGCTATATTCACTGTGTGTGCATCTAACAGAGCTGTCTCATTGGTTATCGGTGCATGCCCGACGGCGGGCCGTGACAGAATGATCATTATCAATACACGGGCGTGAATGTAAGAGATCTTGTCGGACAGAGGGCAAGTGCAGAACGCAAGACCAAACCGAGACCCCGCCATCCCATCGGCTATCAGCGTCCAGGACACAGTGGCATGATCAGAAGACAACAGTGCGAACATGCAAACCGAGTCCAAATCGTGAGTTGTGTTGACCAATCAAAATGAGCGGTCCTGCTTGGTCTAGAAAACGGCACGAACTAAATCGCGTGAAATATGCAGAACAAGATGGACTAATGAAATCGCTCCACGGACAGCCAATAAAGTATGGGTGTCGCACAAGCGCAAATGGCAGGCATACTAACCTGTATGATGTTTTCACTTAGTAAAATGAACTTTCGTACTATTTGCCTTTGGTTGTTCTCACCTGTGCTAATGAGGACGGACGATAACGATCTAGGGACAAGATCGGCCGGCTGGAGAGCTGAATTCGGGATAATGATTAGCCTTTATTGAAAATAGATGCGATCAGCTACTCAGCCCACCATAATGGACTATGCTCCTTGTTCCAAATATCAAGCACCAGGGAGATGGACACTATACGCAAGTTATCATGGGTTTTCAAAGCTTCTCGTGGCAAATAAACACTGTCTTATAGACACAGGAGCGCAGTTCTGGACGATCGTAGCAATCCAGTCATAAAGCAACCCAAAAGAAGGGCGCTTAGAACATGTTTAAAATAGAGCCTGTGTACTCAGCTAACCAACCTGAATATCGTGTATAAGAACGGCTTGAAACGAAACGATGCACATGGTTGAACATGACTCCCAAAGGCAGCTCAGTTCATTATAAACAAAGGTTTGCAACACGCGCTTGCCACTGCTCTGGAACACGTGAACCTGTGCAAAGCTTTCTTGCGAAATCGAAGGCCCATTTACTTTTTTGTGTACCATATGTGATCGGCCGCGTTATTCATATTTTACCTTGAGTCACTATCAGATCACATCTGTGCTTTTGTAGATTGTCTACTGATAGGCTGACCCGGATCTTCTTAATGTGCAGCGAACAGTAATTATTCACTGGTTGGTTGAGTGTTATTGCTTTCCCCTTCAACCCCGTGAATGGGGCATCGCTTTTGAGCCACAAAGATGCGACCTATGCAACTAATGAAAAAACCTTGTTAATCGTGTGAATTAAATTCGACTCTGGTGAAGCGAAGTCTGGAGTTCACGGCCTTGACTGTGTGAACGAGGCCAATCGCTTCTGTTCTGCTCCTAAGGGGCACTTTATTGACTGATAGCAGGTGTCTATTTCAGTTTTAAATCCAATTGCCACCGTTGAACAATCAGGCCACCCAAGCAACCTGAAGCCTACGTGACTCGGAAAAAGTAACGCTAGGCTTTTGAAAAGGGCAATGTTTACAGTGGCGCACACTTTGCCTCAAGTGAAACTTAGGTAAACAATTATTAAATGAGCCGATGTGCTATTGTGAAAACAGCTGGACAGCTTACAAAAACAAAATAACAATGTTTCACTTGGCTCGAACTTGCATCTCTTTATTGTCACCACACTTTTTTACCATGCATGACTGTAAACAAAAATGTATTTTGCATACATTATCTCCTGACCAATAGATGTTTCCAAAACGTAGAAAATATGCACTACGAATGAGAAGCACCGTTTTAAACAGTCTGAGTTAGAGAACGGGTTTACTCAAACGTCACAAGGAAGAAATATTAACGTTTCTTCTAAATATAATTTTTAAGAAATTCAGCTTATTGGATCAGTACGACTTAAACAAGAACATCTTGAAATTCAGGCTACACCAGGATTTTGATGTCCGCAGTCTGAAGTGTCTGCGCGTGACCATTAGGCAAATCCATTTTGTGATCCAGTTTCGTATTTCCAAAGCAGTTTGGAAAACGGGGAATAACGAACCAATGGTTATCAAAAAGTCTCTGTAACATAGAAACAGCTCACACAGCTTGACCGACTGAATATGTGGTACGTTCCACTGAAAAGGCTGGCAGAAAGAAAATAACCGGGGTTCGCAGTTTGTTCCAACGAACAGAGAACATGGACAGACGAATTCGATTGGTGTTAACAGTAGGAGATTATTCGGTTCCAGAGTTTATTTATCATTTAGTATGAACAGACAACTCAAGATAAACAAGTTGTTCGATCCTTGTTAGTAATCGCTATCAAAACAGTCCAACAGTCCGTAGCTGAGGGATGCGGGTCGAGGACGAACGACTGTCAGGTGACAGCCTAACCAACTGCACTTTCTGGAAGTCAGTCAAGTGTCTTTCACCCAAACGTCACTAATTCGAATGGCCACAGGCCGCTGGCGTACAGTTATCGATTCCCACCGATAGACGATGTCTTCTTAGATAGCCTAGGCACACCGAAGGCCTTGAACGCGACTTCCAGAGTTTGACTGCTTGGTCGGTGTTAGCGGTAGGGGATTATACATAGTGTCACGAACACATTGCAAACAGTCATTGAGAGCCCGCCCGATTGGGTTCGTGGTTAGGGCGTTTGAATTGCAATCGTTCGTTCCGGATTCGCGTCCAAGTTCGAGCACCCTGGGTATGCACTATCGATGGTTCCTAAAAAGAATGAAACAGCTGCACAGTGCTTTAGCGGATTTTGTTAGCGAAATGAGCGTTAATCTGACGTGATGGGCGATTTCGTGAATTTGATTTTTTCCGACATGGATATAACTTCAAAGGTCCCTGAAGTGTAGAAGATACAAGGATTGACAGTACCCAGAAATGGTCTTGGGCGAATACATAACAACCAATTAGTAGCAAAGATTTGTACCACCGATTTTTCTTTGCTGTTCAAGTCAATAAAATCTAAGTCACTTTACATCTGCCTACGTTATATCCTTCTATATCCAAAATACTCGCCAAAAGTCATAATATTTTTAGCTGAAAAGTCATTTACTAGCCAAGTGTTAGGTCAATTGTTTGTTTGCTTGATTAGTTGACTGATTAACCAAGTAATTCCGAAATGAATAAACCTTCCATTTGATTGAGTTGTGAGTTGACAAACGAAAACCATAAGTGGTGAAATTTTCTTATCATTTTCACCATCAAGGGTAGCAAATGAGACATACAGTTGCCGTCCTAGGCTTTCGAAACAGACGTCATTCTGGCCTCCCTGAATTTTTCGCTTATCCGCAACCTGGCAATCAATTGTACTCAGTTCCTGTCTGGGTGACCTCGTCGAGGTGATGAACCCCGTAAGGTGACGAATTTCTTTAGGACCCGTTCTTTGTTTACGTTAAATATATACACCAGCCTGCGGCTAATGATTGTGATGGTCCTACTCGGTTAGTGTCCTCATTGCGATAACCTGTGCATATTTGGGTGGAATTTTCCAATCGCAATCAACCAGTGACTTGTGCGTTCTGCCAAAATTTCCTTTACTCTACCTGTACTGGTTAATAATACCAAGCCGATAAAGACGCTGATATTGCGTTACAAAAGTTCTTCCGCTCCGATTTTAGTGCACTGGAGTTTCAAAATAGTAAACCAAGGTAGTACATTTGATAACTGTTGATTGAATACACTTGAGAAGACACGTCACCCAGTATGCATGTTTCATCAAAACACAGTTTGGCCGTGCATGGCCTGCGATTCACTCATGCATATGTTACAATATATTTGGAGATATGGTGAAGTGATTTGTTTATGTACACTTTTTCGACTTCTGTAACCTGCGAGCTTTGTGTTTCTCTACGCTAGTATTACTATGGTTACAGGCGGCATCGCCAAAAAACATCGACTCGTATAGGTAAGTTCACGATGCTCCTTGGCAATAAGTGGAATACGACTGTGTTGCATGTGAGGCCCATTGGTAAACAGAAAAACTCGTCATTTGTCCGACAGGTGGATCGCTGCGCACTAAATTTACCAACTGCCGGGGTTGTCTGGAAATATCACTGGTATGTTCCTACTAAGCAGACAAAAAAAAGAATGCTTCTTTTGTAATTGTTCACATTACCATAGATTAACTTATTGCCTAGTGGGTGATGATCAATTTCACTTATCTAAGTCTAAATGAGACAAAGAATGTAGCTCACTTGCTTACCTAATGATTGCTTTACTAGCGAAGATTTTCCTTTGATTATACATCATATGGGTTTTGTATTCAAGACAAGTACCTGCTGAACGGAAGATTCTTTTATAATCACAAGTTGACTTTGTGGATTTCCATGGTGAACTCCATGAAAATGAAGAAAGAGGCACAATTCTGTCTTGGTGAGGAAAGTTTTTCTTTACCGTGCCCTATGATCGGCCACACTACAAAAATCCGGCGTCTGTTGTCTCCTGAAAACTAATGACTATACACCAGTCCAAGCTTCAGAATTCATTTGCTGTTTAAAACAGACTTGACGTCAAATTCATCTGCATCTCACCCATGGTTTCTTTAACGGGCACCCGTTTTCTCCCCAAATTCCCGAACCAACTTGGATTCAGAACGCAGGCGTACACGAATAGCTCTCAGTCCAGCTACCTGTGCACTTCCCAAATCGATTGCGCTTTCCATTCTGAACAGATTGTTCGCCTTGAGAAATTCCAACGAAAGTGAAGCATCAACGAACCCCAAGAATGCTTTTCCTGCCTTGCCTATGAAAGAAATGTTGATGCTGCCCCAGTTTACATTACTTGTCCCTTATATGGTCAATCAAAGCTCCCGCTAATTTGTTCTTCAAAAAAACGCAATATTTGACTGCCGCTGGCAGGCTCGTAATTGTTCCTTTCTGCCTAGACACTTCTACGCTAAACGTCATCATCTTTGCCCAACTCTTCTGGAATTATTGCGCAGTGCTTATTTTAGATTCAAAACATTAATCTGCACTTCTTTTATTTTGGCATGATCCCTACCTCGTCCCAAGCATCAAAGGTATTAGTTTAGACAGAGTGATCACGAATTACCTCGGAAGATTTTTCTGCATGCAAAAGTTTCAGCACTTTTTCCCTTACTGTCCAAGGAACAAAACCCTACTTTATTTTAACATACTGATCCCTAGTAGAAAATTAACATCACACCCATGACGCTATTGGACCATGGCAGTGAATTTTTCAAGGATCACCGCAAATTATCATTCAGTGGCTCCCTTGCGAACTTTCCACTTAAGCTCTGTGTCTATTTGATGGCACGTTGACGAAGACTTTCCGCTTGCGTTCTTTTTGAGAACCACAGATTTTTATGATGGAAAACTTGCATCCCTGTTGCTAAATAGCTCTAATGATTTAAAGCAAAATTGATACAACTTATGGGATGTAGTTGCCTTTCCGCACAGTTTCATTGTTATCATCCATGTGGTCAAAGTTTTGGGCAAGACCTTCGCCATTCCAGGAAAAGTCCATGCACTAGCCAACTCCTTGGGCATGGAATCAGTCGGGGTTCTTGCTGCGGACAGCACACAAACTTCACAACTTTAATGCAATGTTCACTCCTCTACTTGCAAAATATTCTGATGTTTTTTCCAAACTTTATTTAGGGTTTCCCGAAAATACCAGTGCAATATACACCATGGACTCGGATGATTTCTACACGAGTTCGTTGAGATAGACAAAAAAATTTGTTATATTTAAGCTGGAATTTCTTGTCAGCATTTTTAGGTCAACCTTGTTCCTTTTTATCAAGAAAATCTGCAACTATTTTACCGGCTCTCGAAAATCATCATTTTAACTAATTTGCTTCCTTTTTAGGACCTATTTTTGTGACGTGATCCAGACTCAGAGTTACGGAAGGAGAAATTCATGGCTTTGATGTCTGGTAGGCTATTTGTGGCAGGTGTAAATGCAAATCACGTGATGCAGTCCTGCGCGGGCGCTTTGTAGCTTGCGTACAAAGCTGGCCAATCAGGATGGCTACAAGACAAGAGTGAGAAGTTCAAACATGCCGCAAGTCTTATTGGTCAGAAAGTATTTTACCATTAAAATTTCTCGTATTTTGTATTAAAACACAATTTATGAATGAACTGGACCAAACCTGTCTTCCAGCTGCTGTGAGCTTCTTGCCGTCTTCAGCTGTTTAGCTTGAGTCGCGGATATTCCAATATATATTGGTAGTCCACATCCGTGCCGTACCGCCATTGACAGAATTCCATATTTCCTGTCTCAAACGCTAATAATACACGGTTGAGCTTCATAAAATATCGTAATCAGTGAGTATTCCGATTCGCCCAGCATAAGTAAATTAAACTCTTAGTAAAACAGTTCCCGGTGAAAAGATATGGCATTGCACATGCAAATTTACTTATATTTTTTGCATTGCTACTTGAAGGGTCAATCAGACTGGGATTTCAACGGCGCACAGCCACTCGTGGATGAGCCACTAGGGTGAACCGTGTCTCTGATTACGAACTAACAAATGACTGCAAAAGAACAAACACGAATTTCCGAGAGCAAGAAATCTTGCACAAGTTGGTTGATACGCCTAATCCAAGTTGGGCAATCTTCAGTCGCAAATTACTACTGCTGCCAATTTTACTATCTGTCAACGATGGCCGTTTACGTAAAACCAAAGTGTGCGACTTTGACCCAGTCACTTCCTGAGACATGTGTGTACGTGTGTTTGCCGCAGTAAGCACGTATTAATGATGGCATACTCATAATGAGGTTTGCAATAGAAATTCCGGCGGTTGAATTCATAAACTGGCAGGCTAAGACAGTCCAATGCTCAAGGAGCTATTATGGAAATTCTTAGCAAACACTGCAGCCTTCCTATTTATTTCATGTTGATGCTGCTTTCTTGTTTTCGTTGTTTGCTTCATGCAGACTTTCGTAAGACTGAGACGTTATTCATTTGTCAATTTTGTGTAACTCGTTAACAGATTTGGACAGATGAAGAAGGTACCCGTGCCATCTTAGTCTTGGTAACTCCAAAATGAAAGCATAAATCGGATTGACTAAAATGTCAGCTTTACATAGTGATTCGTATTCGAACAACGTTCCTTTGAATTCAGTGTATCGTTGATGCGGACGTAAATCTCGCACCTATTCGTCACTCACCACCACTTTTTTCTCACTGTGGTAATAATGAATGATTGTCCATCACCATCAGAGGCATCAACATTTGTTCAAAACTGACACGGTACCCAAACAGAACTGACAGCAATCCACATACCGTAGGTGACCGAACGGTCGGTGTCACCGCATTTGAGCTTGAAGGCGCGGTCTTCTCGTAACTAGCCAATTTCCCCCAACTAGCAGTCATCGGTTGGCTGCTTTCTTTATCCTGAAAATTGAATTGCCTTATCATTTCATAATTATAGGAACTAAAAGAGTAAAGATTTCGTCAATGAATCAACATGCGAAACCAAACAGCTGAAAACCAATCTGGTGAACGACTGTCACCACCATTCCCAATACGCCTCGCGCAGAAACCGGTCAATAATTCAACAAACCTAGATGAGATATAGGCCATACGATTGCCTAGGGATCTCAGTAAAAAATTTGACAAAGTATGTTGGTTTGAGGTCATGAATAAAAGTGTCGTGTTAAGAAAACGTCAGGACTGCTGTTAGACACAACGAAATTCACAAACAATCCAGGAGGACTTCAATGAAAGACCGTGGACTTTTAAGTTGTTCAGTGGCCAAACTGCTCTTTTATTTAGCTTTGACAGTACCAAACAGAGCTTATATCTTGTCCCTTTTATACTAGTTTTTCATGATGTTTGGTGTACACATCGAGAAAGATTTCCACTCCAGAGACATTTGATAGGAAGCTGGAGTTTACACGGGAGGCTTTGTAGACAATTACCAATGCGAGAAGGATCATCCTCCTACAATATAATTAGCGAGGAAGGAAGAAGCGCGCATTGTCGTTCCGTTTACGGGGGATAAACCTTTGGAAGTGCTGGAAAGCCACCCAATTCAAGCCACTGGACAAATTTTCATGCCTCGTATTTCGGCATCAAAACTAAGGTACTTGTTTTCCAGCCTCATGTTCGTTCACGTGTTCTTGAATTGCATGGCACTTTGGTCACACGATGGGGGGACTGTACGAAACCATCTTCAGGCTCTAGTTTCTGCCGAATCGAGATTAGATAAGTTAATTCATACGGAAATCGGCACAACGGGTACACGAACTTTGTGAATTTTGAGCATTCCAATTTAAGGTTGACTGCTACGTCTGCAAGGTGAGGCTGTCCCAAAAGTCCATTGGTCACAGAATCCAAGATGGGTCATTGGCATTATTAAATTTACAATCTGCTTCTTTGTAAGTTGCATTTTTCTCCAAGATTTTATGGGAACTTTGTTCTATCTAACAGCAATCCTGACATTTTCCTCGGGTAGCCACTTTTACCCGTGACTATAGTCCACCATACTTTGTCAGGTCTGCTTCTTGTGATAACCTTAAGCCGTGGTATATCCTCTAACTCTACGGATATTATGGGCCCACTTTTCCGTTGGACGCATTTCCGATCATTGTTCACCCGCGTGGTTTTAAGCCGTTCGCAAGTTGGCTCTGTCGTTTAACTGCATGTCCCAGAACAAAAAATGGTAACTTGTTCGCCAAAGTTAAATTGGACGAACCGCAAGACAGCCATTTCGAAGAATTAAAGCTCATTGCTTAGGTCGACTAGAACGCGTCCGAACGGGAATCAGAAGAAGTGACATTCTCACGGTCGTCCCGCCCCGCTCGCCGAGTCAGCATGACATCGAATCTTGCATCTGATGCCAACTCAAAAATCCAAATGCACACACAAACCACAGCAGAAACTATTGGTGTTTGCTCCCCTCGCACTCATCCACCGTAAGCATGTGAATCTGGTTCAGGCACGACCATTTCCACCGACAGCTACCAACCCTCCCCCCTTCCCTCCCTATCATCTGGTTAATCGATTTTTCATGCCCACATTCCCAAAAATTTGTCCATTCCACGTGATCTTTGGCCACCTAAAACACGACAGTTTCGAACGTGATTTATAAAAGTCATGGGATGGATCAGGGAAAACGACCCTTTGCCTCCAGCCTCGTGTTGCCATTTTGCAAAGGGAATACGCCAGATTTTTAAACCGAGTAAACCTACTGTTAGGTCTGACAACTGTGGTACCATCGTAAAGCGGAACTTCTGGTATATTTACTCCCCACAAAAGGCGACGGGGATGGAATAAATCACCTCAACGAAAAATTCAGACTCCGGCAATGAAGAAATTGCCAATGCCAGTGAAAAAGGAGTCACAATCCACGTGCTTAAGTGCGATCACCTGAACACTGAATACGATATACAGGGACAATTATGAAAGGTGCATTTGACGCAACGGAGTAAATTCACTCTCTCCGGGATGAAGCAGTTTTGAGTGAGTTAAATTGTCAGGAATGTGAACGTTCGAATCCTAATAACGCTGATATTGAAACTCTGATATTTCAGGTAAATAAATTATTTCATGTCCAAAGCCTTCGTCGTACTTAGGCTACCCGCAGAGAAGCCATCTATCAGTAGGGGACGATCTTCGATATTATTACCGTTACAAACAACAGAAGTCGAGCTGGACATACAACTTTATTGGAAATTAATTATTTGGACAACGAGGTTCCCTGGTGAAGATTTGTTTGCGAAAGCTGCCTAACTTGCTAAGTTCATGTAAACAGTCTTTCCCCTTCTAGACATGAAAACAAAATCCAATTACTTGACAACGCAGAAGACATTTTCGTGATTACTCTCTACATTACACTATTGGAACACCTCACTATATCCAGGAGATCCTTCGGTCTCACTTACTCTCGGCCGCAATGCTTTCGTTACACGTCACTAACCCGGATGTCAAACAAATCGATATTCAGTCGAATGAAAAATCGGGGCTCAAAGCTGTTTGATTTGTACACTTACCTGTAAAGCACCATGACCATTTGAATAAGGGGAGAGGGAAGAATTATTTATATTACCAAAAGAAAATTCATTAACGACGATAAACATTCTCTTGACCATCATCTAGCTCTTTGATGAAATCGAGTTTGGGTATGACAGCTAAGTGCGACAATTAGTATTTGACCCTGTCATAAAACTCAGGACCGAGTGAAGTAAGGAGTAAATCGAAAAATCGATGCTCCATGTATTGGTTTTTATTGTGAATGATGTGGTGTTAATAACACAGCGTTGTTGGTAGATGTAATGCCCCAAATTTTCGACTACCGTGAGTAGTCTTCCTCAAGGCAAGTTTTACAATCAAATGTATAAGGGCACGTTCACATGCCAACGGATGTTTAGTCGTCTGTGTTTATAAATGTATGTACTTTGAACTGTGGCTCGGGTGGGAGATTAGTTGTCCTTCATGTCATGCGCCGCCGTGGTTGTGAGGTCATCGAGCATGGTGACGTTTGGAATGTTTGTTTCTCAATGACGTTGGGTCTGTCCATATCTCTGATATATCTGCCCCATCGTTCCGATTGATGCATGTGGATTGGAAGCTTAGCACCAGAGACTCGGCAAGCTTACGTTTAACGCAATTTCTGAATCCAAGTTGAAATATTTTAGTATTTTCATAATCCATGTTGGCTCTCTGCTATAACATGCACACCGATGGCTGAATCGCGCTGCCTTGGCCGAAGGTCTGCACTTTTCCATTCCTTCTTAATTGTTCTGTTATCCGTCTCTTCAGTTGTCTGCTGATTTGTCCTATGTATTCTGTTGGGCACTCCTTGCAAGTGATTTTGTCGATGCAGTTGGTTTGGTCTGGCACACTGACTTGATCTTCAGCCTTTGATAAGTGGCGTTTAAACGTATTATCCATCCTGAAGGAAGTGCGAATGTCATAGTCACTTTTTGCTTCCCAAGTGTCTCATCTGTACGGAATTGCGACCGAGGCCGTTTTCTTCTTTTCTTTCTTCGTCTCAGTTGATGACATGCAAGTTTCCAGTTGTTTTCTTATGGTCATAAAACTGTGTGTAACCTTCTCGTAGCTGGTGATTGGTGATAGGGTAGATTTTCGAAGCACCTCTCCAGTGTTCCAGTGCCGAAGTTGACGGAAGATTTTATATCTCTCTCATAAAGCCAGAACACATGCTCATCTTCGTTTCAATAAGCCGGGTTGAAATACAGGCCAGCAGCTAATTATTAAGTTGTTTGTCATTTTTAAATAATTCACCATGTGATATCATCGCTCAACTCACCATTAAGAAACCATGGAAGAACTATACAGCTGTCTCATCTTTTCGGGAATCATCAGCAGTGCATATCCACCACGCCCCAACTGGGAGGCGAACCTGAGACGAACGAATTTGAGTTGAACGCCTTAGCCATTACACTACCGGGAAGACTCTCAAAGGTTTCTTGAACTTCACCACATGATGTTACCATATTTAAATGAAAGGATTCATAGTCAATTTCCTATCGACTAGTGAAATGATCAATCATGATGAGAATCGGACGGGAGACAGCGGTTTTCAAAAACAAAGTCGGTGAAATTTTACCCCAACTGGACCGGTGGAAATAATTTAAGGAACGCTGTTTGGTCTCATCATAGATGAACGAAGTGGTGCATCAGGGAGGAAGATTTGTTGCCTAGTACTGCAACGTCTATTTCAAAGGCTGCTGCTGGTACCACAGTTTACGGTTTTAAGTAAGCCCATGTCCAGGACAGGCTCATTGGTGTCAAACTTAGTCATTTGGTGTGGCAACCTGGTTGGCGAGATTCACTCTGGTTGGGAGAATCCACTGGGCAAGTAATCATTTGGCTTTTTGTTAACGGAGCTCTCAGCGAAACCGAGAAAGACACGGAGACTGCATTGCCAACTACTGGTTCAGGATAAACGGTGAAACAATTTGCCATGGAGAAACCTACATTTCATCTATTTAATCGTAATCGCTGGCGCCAGAATACAAGACCATCGATGAAATTATATATATATAAGATAGACCTTTGTTTCATTGCTATGCTGCTCGAGTTGAACAGTAAACCCAGCCCAATGACGACTGACCCTCAGTCGGTAGTCCTTTCTAGTAGTTTGACATTGACAGTTAGCTTAGGGAGCCTTCATACGCGATGACCTGTACGACAAATCATCGGCAGCTCCCAAACTGTGGTCAATAGATAATCGTCCATTCTAAAGTAGACGCAGCTAAACACCATCGAACAGGGAATTCCTTCACCTGCCAGGAGGATGCTCCAACCGATTATCACATCACCGGATGGCGATCAAAGCAGATAAGACTAGTGAGCATCTCGAATCGCCCAATCAATACTCCAATCATATGCGAGATAACTTAGTTTGTATTACTCATTGGCTGAACTGTGCAGCTGAGTCTGATTGATAAGGCACTTGAAGGCAGAAAGCATAGGAACTCACATGCCATTCTGCGAAAATGTTATAGAATCGTAATGATTGATGCTCGCAGAAACTCCGGATCATATATCGGTCGTTGTATTTTATGACGTCGAGGTGAATTTCGCAGGTAGCTTATGTGAGTCTGTCAGATGTGATTCATTCAACTCATAAAGACGAATCCCATAAAAAGAAGGCCAGGTGAGCTTAAGGGCTGAAAAATGAAATCAGAGAGAAGAGCATTTAGCGAAGAAAGGTGGAAAAATGGAGGTGAAATTGGAATTCAGCTTAAAATAGACAGTGGAAACTGAAACGGGGCTGGCAGCTAGCAGAAGAGGGGGAAACTAACCCGTGCAACAATAAGTCATCAGGATACGAAAGGTCAGACCAGCATCCATTTCTTCTTAAACACCGCGACCACGGGAAGTGCATTGTTCGATCCATTTTAGTGTGATAGACAACGCGGAACACATCACAGAAGCAGTGATTACCTAATTACAAATACCACCTGTTTTCATTAGTGTTTAGTGGCCAAAAGCACCATAACATATCCCCACAGGGGTGCACGTCCGCAGGAAAACCTTTACAACCGGTGATTTGAGTCTACGCTCTTCGAACAGGTCACGTGATGTTGGCACTAGGCGGTTCGGGGTGGGCTTCGAATAAAAAATTCGAATATCTAGGACGCGAGGAATTTTGGACGCGTCCTGCAGCTGTATTGGATTCTAGCGATGAGGGAAATAACACAATAAGGACGTCCTACACATTTAACATTCTCGGGGGAGGGTGGCTCCATGAAGTTGCATACTTTTAGCCCGGACCAAGGGGCTCAGTGGTTTGAGCAATCAAGTAACTTTTTAGTATCACAAGGTTAAATTCCATTTGTGAATGAATTGTAATGTTGCATCAATGCCCACCACCGGTAGAAATCATGGGAGCAATGTACACCTATTACATTAGTGTTAGAAATCTTCAGCATTGTGTATCCAGTGGGGTAACTGGATTGATTCTCAACAGGATCTAGCAGGAGGGCGATCTTTGTTCTGTAGTCGACTTATCTTTGACTGACTGACTACTCCTCTGTAAGGTGCGAGCAAGGTACACAAAACCGCTAATAGCCTGTCCTGCTGGGTTTATAGCTATTATGTCCCATTCACAATAGTTCGTGCCGAATTCGCGTCGCAGTTAGGGTGCAGTGGACATGCACCGCTAATGACTTCTAACAATGGTGAAACTAATTTAGAGCACTTCCATACTTACTGGAAGTTGTAGTTTGATATTTCCTGATGAATCGCTTGCAAGTCAGCTAACTAAGGTATTTTTATAATGCGGTTGATTACAATAGCATTTGAACCATCGGGTGATCGTCCCAATTAAAAGCAACCGATTATTTACCGGTCTTTTTTGTGAAGTTCGCTTGGAGTTCTGACTCGAACTCTTCTTTTAAGTGGAGCTTCCACCAGTACGCCCCCACTACTGATTCAAAATCAAAATATAATGGAAAAAGGCAACCCAAAACCGTAACTTTAGGAATTAAATTCCCAAGCAGTATCTGGCCCAGTGAACACGGTGTTATACCGTCATAAAATCTACTGCTGTACCTCGCGTGCGAATTTACAATAAATTCAATTTGTTGACTGGTTATAATAGTGGAAAATGCTGACTGTTCTGTGCACCTGCTCTTACCGAAACGCCAGAAAACATATCGAGTAATTCCTAGTCAAATGCCCTCTATAATATTGATTTTTCTACTGAAGTACAATTAAGTATAATTTCGGTCTATATGCCTTAAAACCGGCTGCACGGTAGTTTCGACCGTTCTTGATTGTTCACTGTTATTTTCCACTAACATTGACAGACTGAAGGAAACATTATGAAACGTGTGTATGTAACTTGAATGATAATCCCTCACTGGCAAAGTCACACAAAACTCCTTTGGAAAACAGAAAAATTTGTTTTATTCAAACAAGCACCATTTTATCAAACTTGCGAAAATAGTTATTAGCATTATAAAGGATTTTCTTCGATATGCTCGATTACAAAAGTTACCGCGACAATAGCATAAGCGTCGCCGCATTTCTGCCCCACCGACTGAGTCAAAACAGCCGACTCCCATGCCTTCAGGGATGTGAGCACACATGCGTGACACCACCACGGCAGAGAGGACTAGTCGTCCCAGTTGTGACTTTACGCGGTAACTTTTGGTCACAAGTTTTGCACATCCATCATATCGAACACCGGAACACTTGCCGTAACTTTTTGATGTGATCAACCTACGCATGGCGGTTCGATTAACCGTCTCAGAGCAAAGTCGCGAGGCTTGTAATGCTGTTAAGGACGAGCCCATCACGGTGCCTGAGCTGGATAAAATAGTCTGGCCACTGAGAACTGGCTTTCCGCCCATCCAAACAAGACCGGAGGCTGCACTAGGACGTGTTTCAGCTCCCACACTGGCATAATTATCACATTCGTAGCACCGCACTTCCCCTCCAGGGCTTCGAATCACGCGCGCTTTGGATTGGAATGTAGCCAGTCTAAAAAGTCCAACCATACTAGCCGACAGTACAGAGAGCACGGTTGTCCAAATGATGCATTGGGTCCAATGAAACGATTGGATGGTTGACTTTTGAATCGTGATTGCCTGAGCAATGAGATCAGGGTGCTGACAATGAGCTGTAATCAAGAGGACCACAAAAATTAACACGTTTGCTTCATCAGCCTACCAAAATTGGCACCATCTGAAATTGGAACCCATAAGCTACAGAATTTAAGTTTGTTGGAGCCTTTAAGGTTATCAGAAGTACTTGTTATTCGGTTAACTCAGCCAACAAGTTCCCAATGCAGTGACATGAGTTTTGATTTCATGTAGCCACAGAGTTTCTGAAATAGTTTGATCGGGAAACATTTACGAGCACACAGATGACTCCACTAAATTAGCAGATAAAAATGACAAAGCAGTACCGGCAACGGGAAACTAATGAGACGAGTGGTTACAGTACTGAAAGTCAGATAGTAGTAGCGAATGGTCATATTTTTGCGATTACTTTGTCTTTTATTTAATAAAAGTGTACGTTAGGGAAGGTTTTATTCGTAATGCAATCAGAAGGCCAGTCCTTTCAAGACTTCTATTGACGAATTGGTCGAAACTAATCAACTGTTTTAGTGTTGTTTAAAAAAACAGATATGGTTAAAGAGATTTGACTGGTCACCTGAAAATCACAAATTTGTACTGTTGTGAGCTGAATTTCAATTGCTTACATTGTCTTCAGATATTGCTATCGAGTACCTATTGAGCATGTTAAAGGTGTTACTGTTCACCGGATGCTCTCGATGCACGAGGCGCGCTGTGCTCACACTGGAAGTTTCCTTGTACTACAAGTGTATGACCAGTCACACTTTCTTTTATTGATTGGCTGGGAAAATCCGTTGTCGTCATGCGCGAGAAGCCCGCAGATTATCGACCAAAAAATATGGAATTGATCCAATTGCCAAAAGTTCACTGGGATGGATGTCATGTGCTTAAATAAAATAGATCCGTCATGTTATCCGTGAAAGCCGCCTGTGTGCGGAGCTTCTTCGCTTTTCCACAGATGTAGTAGGATTCTTAGATATCTCTAGCGTGATCACCAACGCAAAGCTATTTGCCAATCCATTTACCCTTGTGTTTCTGTTCCTATATGCCGTTGTTGAGCTACCGGTAATCGTTCAGAATTTTGTTTATATGCGATGGGACAATGGTCAAAAATGAGAATTCCAGCCGATTTATTTTAACCTATCGGGGCTTTCAGATTTTAAGGCTTCCGAGCTTATGTTTAGGGCGAAATTATTATGTCTATTTTAGTACCTTATTAGCCAAGATCTAGTTTCCAACCAGAATTTGGAATCACAATTTTAATTGGAACTAAACCGCTGACAAATTCAAAATAATCACTAAGCTCATTCTCGTACACAAATAGGCTTCCTCAAAATTCACAAATTCCTTCTTCCATTCCCATCAAACTTAGGTGGGACAAAATAAATGTTGACCAAAATAACAAAACCTGTTTTTTGTCTAAACACGTTTGCTTTCAAATCCGTAGAACGAATCGTGAAAAAGTTTTATCAATTTATTTCCGAAGATACTCTATAAATAGATTTGCACAGATTGACTGTGGGCATCGAAAATAAACGCGCTTGATTCGCCATTGGGATCTGGCTGTATGAGTGTTCCTGAAGCCCAGTTGGCAGACATTTGAGACAAGTCTCCGACACCCCCGGGATGAATGAGTCTCCGATGTAGGACTCGTACATTCTCATCAGTCGCATTCAGAAAAAGTGAGGTACTTTTTTCTCGGATGAAAAACCTACAATTGCACTAGTTGATCTACAATCTATTCCAAAAAATGAATGATTTTAACTGCCTTGGTTTGTCCCGATAACAGCATGTGAGAAATTTGCATATAAAAATCTTTCGGGTCCGGCTCATCCCTTACACAATGATGTTATTAAATACCGCTCTCATAATAGGGAGCGTTCTAACTTCTGCTCCTTACCTTGTCGCATAACCGCTTAATATGAACTCCACTCTTCCCTGCCTAGCCCGAAATGTCACCAGTGGGAAACAGGTTGCGAATGACTTTGGACACAATATCCCGTGAATGGAAACGTTTTATTCGTCGCTCCGCTTTTTTTCACTATTCTGCTAAGGTAACAAATGTATGCTTTCTGACTGAAATATAGACATCTATGTACGCAAAAGTACAATACAATACAATGCAACACAAAACTCCAAAATTCTCCAAATGACATATTGACTTCAACTGCTGTACATCGAATGGATATTCGCAGGTGGAAAGTGACAAATTCTTTGAACGAATAACAATGTAATACAATGACAATTAAAGGACAAGGTCGAGCATGTTAAGAAAGTTTTATGACCATGAATTGAGACAAATTCCGATTCTAAAAGGTTACCTTTCAGCACGCTGTGTATTTTCGAATGGATGTAGTACATACGCCCACACACACACACACACACACACACACACATTTCATCAGAACATCCCGTACAACTGAAGATAGAAGCGTATCAAGACAGCCACGTGCGCAATGCATCATAGCTGCGTTGACTGAAAAGTTTCTAGCACTTTACCTATTTAACTTGTAGAACTGAGCCAACTATGACTAGCCTTTGACCTCTGCGGAATCCAAGCTCACACGTGGACGCAACCGATGGAGTTGTGCCACGCGTGCTCTACCGTACGAGCTACGAGACCACGCCCAATGGTGTTTGGAAATTGTACCTAACGTTCAATGGTTGCCCGTCCAAACGGCCCAGTCACATGGCATCCACCATAGTAATCTTTTTACAATTTGACTGCCAGTATCGAATTTCCTTGAGAAACCTACATCCACCAGTAGGGAGTCCCGGACACGTTTGGTTAGGAAATTTGGTTGGCTTACAAAAATGCTCAGAAGAAGGTAGCTGTGGTGATTTTGTGTGCAAACCACGTGGTGCAGTCTGGCACAACTACACGCTGGTTTGGATAGACAAGCAACCAATGAGAATCGTGACGCAAGCGGTCGTGAAATCCAGACATTCTAGGAAGGTAGTTGAACAGACCGGATTCCGCCAGTCGGAATATTTCCAACCTTGTATATTAATCCATAAACACTGAATTTAACTCGAACCTGTTTCCACTTTGTTTTACTCTTATCGTTTTTGTTAGGCGGAAGCGAACTAAGTACGTACTGGTAACAAGCATCCGCTCGTTAGCGTGACCGATGGAATCCCGTAAACTAATTACAAGTCCAGATACTACACTAATACAACGAACTTCTATTAAGAACAACACAACATGGCGAACAAGCTCGTTTTCAGTTATTCGTACTCATGCCAATACGTAACATTAAATAGGGTTCGGGGTGGTTCAAGGAAAATTATCAGTTTGCAGTAACATCAGTTCACAACTCTAAGAATGTCTGTATGTGTAACTGGTCAATTTGTCACACGATTAGGTTGTAAACCACTTGTTGGCTAACGACAAATGGGCCGGGGAAGTTTAAGGATCTGAACAAACTGTTTCTGAGTCCATAGAGGGGGTATAAAACGGATAGATACGACTTCGGCTGTGTTCAAGATGCGACAATTGACATTTCTTGATTGTCCGCTCCTAACTTTGTAGATGGTGCGAAAAGCACTTATCACGTTAACTGAGTGATTTGACTCGACAGGCTTTCTTTATTGGTCGTATTTCTTTTCGTCTTACTTCTATTAAGTTGATTGGCAAAGGATAATATTGCAAAGTTTGAAATGTTTAATGCAAACTTTTCCTACATGCTAGTATATCGGAAAAGTCAGCTAAAATGCAATTGGAAATGACTGAGACGATACGGATTGAAGTAAAGTTATTCTCGACTGTGGTTAAAAGTTGTTAATGGATAAAAATATTCACTATGGTCATGATGTTGCACATAGTGAGGATATTTAGGAGAGCCACGAAAAATGACTAGGAACATGCTTCTTCTGATAGTAATATGAATAATAATAGTAATGTTATTGTCGGTTGTGGCTATTAAATTGCAGATTGACGAACCTGGAAACTCTTGATTGCTGCTACTTACAAGAACTGTAATGATCGCAAATATGATCTGTATGTCACTAGAATCTCATGTGAATTGTTAGGTGCGTGAATGCATGATAAGTCCATTTAAAAATCACATGATGACTCATGGGGAGCATTTTCGCCGGTCAGGTAAGGCTAAGCTTGGGAAAAGGGACACACGACCCGAAAGTACTAGTTTTTCTTCTCAGTAGCATATTTCGCCTGCGGATGGATGAACAAAACTTTCCCGGAAGTAAACAATCAGTTTCGCGGTTAGTGCCGCTCTTCAGGAATGCGTATCCTGTATTATTCTGTCCAACCGTCCCTATACTAGAGCGCTTTCTTAGTTTCTCACTAGAATCTTATTCAAATCGTTAGGAGCGTGAATGGATGATAAGTTTATTTACGAATCACTTGGTGAGAAGAAAAACCAGTACTTTCGGGCCTTGTGTTCCTTTTCTAAAGCTTAGCCTTGCCTGATCGACGAAAACCCTCCCATGAACCTCATGGGATTCTTAAATGGACTTACCATCCATTCACGCTCCTAACGATTTGAATGAGATTCTAGTGAGAAACTAAGAAAGCGCTCTAGTATAGGGACGGTTGGACAGAATAATACAGGATATGCATTCCTGAAGAGCGGCACTAACCGCGAAACTGATTGTTTACTTCCGGGAAAGTTTTGTTCATCCATCCGTATGCGGAATATGCTACTGAGAAGAAAAACCGATACGATCTGGATGATTTGTAAGAATCGGAGTCGAGTAGAATTGATTCTGCTGATATATGTTTATTTTTATTTATTTACGTTCTTTCCTGTATCTCCCGTGCACAAGTAACGGTTCACCCTTTTCGTGAAGATCTCTTGACTAATTCGCACATTATATTATTTATTTCTAAAAGTGACCATCTTCAAATTTTGTCAGTGGAAACAGTTTCATTCTATTGCTGTCGCAGAGCCAACAGCATTTCCCCAACAGCCTATCTGTTTTCCGATCTTGTTCAGTCGGATGACAGGTATTTCTTGTCGTTGTGGTAGGAACTAACGATTTGATCAGCGACATATACTCCAAGTAGTTTTTGATCATCTCAGTTTCAGAGTCCGGTTTCTCAACCATTTTTGACTGACATGGAGGACTAATTTAGGCCGTACTGATTACGTCATCTCACAGTATCTGTGTGTAATTTGTACAGCACAAATTCGAACCCATAGTATGGTTAAAATGCTATTGCCTTTTCCACAGAAGACTGATTTTGCCAGTACGGTTATGAATTCTGCTTTCTGTGGGAGGTAAGACTATGCCTGGAATAAAATATTAAGAAACGATGTTAACTGTACTAAAATATTTCCTTCTCGATAGTGCTTGGAACCGAAGAAGGAGAAATGAATTCAAAGTCTTTTGCACTGGAAAATAGCTGAACAGGTTAACAAATTAGTTTCTGTTAGTAAAGTCGGTTGACGAAGAGTGGGCGACCCAAGTAATTACCACGGGTAATAAGCCTCTGATTTCAAAATCCTCCTTAGCACTTGGTAGTTTCCTTTGTTGTCCGGATTGCTGCAAGGTGGTATTCGTGGATCCCTATCCCGAAACTAACGGCTGAAAAGTAAAAACCAGGAGTACTACGTCCACGTAACGTGAGACCGGAAAGCTTTTTCACCAGGGATAACGGATTTGCTTTGTCCTGGCTGCCTCGGCACCTATTCTCGTCATGATGTTTACTGTTGAGAAGGGTCAATAAACCGTTTGAATTAACCACAAACTCGCTCGTCGTTTTAACTAATTTTCCAATTGTTAGTACATGACGAAATATTTGACGAACGAGCCCTGTTTTGTAATGCACAAAAATATTGTGTATTCGTCATACAGCGTGACGATTAATGTAAAAACAACGTTTAATTCTTTCCTTCTATAATCTTTCAAAAATGTCCACATTCTACAGAGAAGCTACTCGTCATCTAAAGGCCCTTAGTTTGCTGAGCAAATATCTATGGCGCGCGAGGCCCAGTGACGGATAAGGGCGCTTTAACGCATGGTGCTGTTGTTTGTAAACTGTTCGAGAACCAACCCGGGAACACGTAGGAAAAGACAATCGACTCTCGCTTGTTTATCACGGGCTCGCGTTCCAGTTCTGGTGGGGTTGATGGATTACAACAACGATGAAACAGTTTTACGATAATTCAGTGATTCCTTACTGGTGGACTGGGTATGATAAGTCGTTCGAAAATCCCCTTAAAAAACTACTACTGCCAACGGTCATGTAAAATTCCGGACATTTCTAATCCAAATTGTTCATTTTTATCGTGATGTTTACACATCTGGCTTACAGTTTTACATACTAAAGTAGTATTGGTGGGACGGTGTACAGTTCGAACTCCAACTGTGCTTACAACAACCATTAACAGATTCAGTTGATAAGGCATCTGCGAGTTGACTAATTGTCAACACAGCGTTAGGATGATTGTTTCTATACAATCGATGGTTCAGTTGTAACAAGTAAATAATTCCACATACGGCACGCCGCCTTTGCACCTCCGACTTAGAAAACTTAATCTGCAGCAATTAGGGGGCCGTTTTACTAAAAATGTCCCCGTCAATTAATACTGAATAAAAACCTTTGCATATTGTTTGTCACGTTTTGCGATCCAGTCGAATTCTGAAGTCACGAGATCCACCAATTCTATCGCATTCTATCGCCGAATTTCGATAGCAAATCATAACGTGGTGATGTATCGGAAAAATTATCAAACTCATCTGGATCAACTGGTAAACCGACAGCAAAATTCACTCACATTTTTGTTCACGATGACCGGACCTCATGGAGACATCCTTGGACATACGAATTATTTCCAATAAAGCTATCGTCAGTTCACGTGTTAGTCTGTTATAGATTTAAATCGAAAAACGGTAAAAGTGTTTCTCAGTGTTCCACTAGACTCGCTACTCTTACTGACGTACACACTCACTCATATGTCTGTACTAACTAACCAATAAGAATTCGGATTTATCGACCAATCAGAATGAAACCCATTTAAAATGAAAGCCGAACATCTGATCCATATAGAGTTGGCTCACTCTCGTCCTATTTTCGTGGACTAACCATTGTTACCACATTTGACAAGGAGACCAAAATAATAAATGACTACTGCATGTTATGATTCAGGACTAAAGTGCGCATCAAATACTCCGCAGGTCTTAGTAATATCAACAGGGAAATAATCGTACCTACTTGATCACATTAGGTTCCAGTTAACGCCTATTTAATTGAGGGTTTTTATAAAGCCTCATTTAGCAAGTAGTAGTAGACTCACATCGCATCATTGTGGTTGCTAAGATTACTGTCTTTTTGGAATCACATGAACAAATCATTTTCGGATTGCATGACGAAGCAAAACCACTGGCTACATTTCCGTGTAATGCTATTCCCGTCATCTAATTCCGTCCGGGTAAACGAGTGAGTCGGTTAACTGGAAAGTGCACTCGGTGCTAACTTTTCGAAGAGCGCGCATTTCTGTAAGCCAACTTACACCACACGGTTAAACAAACTATGGATGGCCAAAAATTTACATGCTTCATTTTACGATGTGTACCCTTATCCGTCTACTGGACCGCGAACTACGCATGGTCATCGTCAAAAATTTGCTCCTTCGATTTCTTCAGAATAGGTGTTAACAAATACATACTTATCATTGTCATTGTGTTCCCGTCAACGACGATTTGCTACGTCATGAAACTTCGGCTTTGAGCATTCCGAACGGGTCGATTTCACTGGGATTCCTTGGTCAAGCATTCTCGACTGTCCGTAT
This sequence comes from Fasciolopsis buskii, assembly GCA_008360955.1. NCBI lineage: Eukaryota > Metazoa > Platyhelminthes > Trematoda > Plagiorchiida > Fasciolidae > Fasciolopsis > Fasciolopsis buskii. Next base: position 6,607 of record LUCM01002604.1, on the reverse strand, counting down.
AAGGCTTAAAAAGTACCAGGGTCAAGAAGTCAAGCGAATCCTTTTATCTCCTCTGATGACAAATTTTACTGTCTAAACCGATGTGAACTAGCCGCTTACAACTGTGCACCATCTTTTTAAATGCGCTAATTTGTTCGCTTTCTGTTTCGTCCAACTCGGATGTTGATAAATATGAACTAATCGCGCAATGGAAATAATCAAACCCGAGAGTATTTGGTAACCGATTTAGCAATTACTGTCCTAGAATAGTTCTAGACAGAAAACAAGAAGAAATTAATCGATCTACAAAAATAGAAAGGAATCCATTAACCACCAATGCAACACAACGTCGCTTGTCCCACGCTAACCCGTATTTCAAATCGTTTTTTATTGGGTAGCTTGAAGTCGTCTTTTTCTTGAGCCTTGCGGGCTGTTTACCAAACTTCACACCATGCCAACATGTCTATCAGACGCCGCTGACCTCGTCAGGTTGCCTTGTGATAACAAAAACACGGGGCACGACTAACAATCGGTGACTCTGTTCTCGAAGGCGGAAAACGATCTGCTTCACCAAACGAGTTGGTTAAGAGAATAAAGCTGGTTACATTTCTCTTTGCATTCCTGCACTTCACTACTAGTTGACACTTGAGATAGACCAGTAATCGTAAGAGATTGCTGGCTTGACATGTGAATGAAAGTGTACTTTTCCGGTGACCCAAATCGAAAACGATAAACTCACCAGTAAAACCGACAGTATTTCCGAGTGAATTGTTGTCCTTGTATGCCTTGTTTATTTAGCTTAATCCATGCAACACAGTAGCTTATGGATGCGACAAAAATATGTCCTCCAGAAACCTCTTGGAGGTACTTGAACACCAGGGAAAATATATTTGTTCACGGTAGCGCTGTTCACGAAAACTTGAGGTGAAATCGACCAGAATTAAGCTATCCACTTCAGTTGAACAATTGTTCATTCGGATTTGTAGATAGATGGCCTTGTCAAATCTTTTTACTGAGACAGTTAGCCTTCTCAAGAATTTCGTTAATCGAGGTTCCTGACTGGGTTATCTGTCCAGTGATTGGTGCCCACGAAGCCGAAGTCAGAAGGCACTGCTTAGGATGCCGTTTTTCTACGTATACTATTAAATTACCGAGAGCATATTTACCGCGAATTCAGTAGAATTCAGTTGCAGACTGTCATAGTAACATTATCAGAGGCATACTGCATTCATTCAGTGAGCACGATCTGAAAAAGAATGTATTAACCAGTTCTTTAATTGGCTCATATTTGCCAAGACTATCGAGTGGGGGTGGACGAGATTGCTGGAAACAGTGCAATATTTTGCTAAGTGGCGCGATCAATGTTACAGAAGCATCAGAAGTTTTGTCTTATCTACAGTGCCCAGAATAAGGAACTTAATATACTACTTGGAACAAAGCAGAATTCTAGCAAAACAGTTGCGTTCACTGTGATTTTTGCCGTTTCTGATTCCTCTCCAGCGCAGCTTGTCGAACTGAGTCTCATTGAACGATGAGGACTAAAGTTGTGTTAACAGAAAAGAAAGACCGGCCTTGATCGGGCAGATGATCTTTTAGCTTTTCCACGTGAATTCTGTGTCCTTGAATCTTCGTGCTAGTCATTCACTGGCTGTGGCCAGCATTTAGAAGGCGCGCCACATATGTTATATAATGAAGAATTTTAAAATTCCATAATTATTACTAGTAATAGTAGTACTACCATTCATTACGTTAACTTTGTCGACGATGGTCCAGCGTTCAACTTTACGGCTTCTCAACCTGAAGGCCATGGGTTCGAATTCGCTCATTTCCGGTCAGCTCCCCCACCTGACAGCCATCCTTTGGGCGCAACCCCATTCTAAAAATAATGCAAGTTTTCGTTTTATTAAAAAAGTATGGATGCCACTACGTGTCACGGTAACGTGATAAGGTAGATAATATGATCAGCCTGTCAAATTTCCAAATACTTGCATTTGTACCCCAACTGGTATAATAAATTCGTAATAAGAATTGTGTAGGTTATAAGTGCAGGTACGAATTCTGCCAGAATCACACAGTGCAAACAGCGTGATTCAGAAAACATGGCTTATCATGTTATCCTGAAAATGTGTAGTTCACGCCTGGGAGACAGCAAAATTTGTGGAAATGGAATGCTAGACTCGTGGATGAGAAGTTAGTCACAACTGAAAGAGTGAATTGAATTGAACTGAACCCAACTGACTCATGTATTTGTTATCGTCGGTGCTCCCGAGTGAAAAGACGGGCTAGGATCTGTGTGCGTACAACAGGTGAACTCTACATATAACGACCACACAGCTCGAAAAATCAACGCTGAACTTTCCCATTCTTAGCCGATCACTGAGGAGACATTCCGTATCCTTTGTGTCTTATAAGTGAACAAGACAACATACATTCAAATGCTATAGGACTTGAAATCCTCCCGAACTTCTAGCCTCCGAGGTTTGCATCTGCGTCACGAATTTCTTTCCAATATAGTCCATATCGTCCAGGACGACTTTACAGACACAGTTACTATTGAAATTGTAGCCTAAAATATTCATTGACATTGAACGGTCAAACTCAAAGGCGATCGTTTCCAATGTGTTACTGAACTCATTTAGGCGGCAGTTAGCTGATCAATATAGAGGGATTTCAAAGTGTACTTCGCTAATCTGAGTCTCCCCATAGCAAATAACTTTCGTGCTTCAGCAGCCTTTCAACTATTGGTTTTCAGTGCTCTTCTTGCAAGTTATTCACGCTATTTTATTGCAAAGGATGAATAAAATAAACAAAAAGAAGATCAGAAGCAGCTTTCAGGATCATAAATTTCAGTATTTTGACCTCAGTTCACATATCGGGGATGTGTATCAGGCAGTCACCATAGGGTCTAGGGTTAACTGCATTAATCGAGGAGGGAAACTGATAAATGTAGCCGTGGATTGTGATGTGACGTAGAATCAAATATGAAATAAAAGTGACAATGGCCGTTTTTCTTCCGTCTTGTTTTATTTTTTATAATTCCCCATGAAATCGCAGAACCGTTGACTGCGTGGTCGCACCCGTAACCCAATTTATGGTACCCATTTAAATGGTCGAGATAAATTTGTTGCGTGGAAATAAACTGAACGAACTAGAAGGTCAGTGAGCCATAATTCGAAGTCACGTCAGGATTCTGAACAGGACCAAAAGTAGAATCTAGCTGTCTTTTCATCCACATAATGAAGTACTTATTTGCCACTGGCCATAAGAAGGCCATAGACCTGTGCTCGTAGTAATCACCTGGCCGCGCGGGTGACAACCCTCCTCCGTTAGTGCAGCTAGCCCTAGACCCTGTGCTGATTGCTTGTTCCACTAAGGTTTGGTGTCACGCTTGTGACGAAAAAGCACTCACCTAAGTTGGCTGAAGATATAACAAAATGACGGTCGTCTTTCAAAGGTATCACCTGTACTGTTTGAGCGGAAACACTGTTAGAAAATTTTAGAAGAGAAAATATGCTGCGGTTTTGTGTCCAAGTTTCGATTGTTTGAATATAGTTCCAGATTTTGTTATTTGTCATATCCCAGGTCAAATTATTCACAGAGAAACGGTAACTTTGTACGTGAAGACATGTTCGCTACGTACTTGGGTGTGATCGAATTTCATCACAGTGGCTATTCGCGAATGTTGGAGTTACCGATTGTGTTAAATGATGCAAAATGACAGTTGATCTAAATCTCCAGTGTTACAGAAAGATTAAACCAATTATCTTTGATGGAGATCGCAAATGCGTATTAACCTCAGCTATCCTTCTATCATGCTGTTAGCAAGGGCTCAACGTAGACGAGAGTGTTTGTGAATGTCGGTGGTCGTGTGTGCTGGCATAAGTGAACGCGCATACATGAACTTAACAGATCGAGGGAAAACTGGAGTGGATCGATTCATGTCACAGATATGCATGTATGTGTATATGACAATCACATAGATGTGCATTTTCAACTCATTCATGCTACAGTGGTGAACACACTGAAAACTATACCCGACGACAGCTCAGTTGGTAGAGCGGAGGACTGTAGATTGTCTGGTGTGCAGTGATCCTTAGGCCGGTGGTTCGAATCCGCCTACTCGGAGAGGCTTTTGTAGTGGTGGTCAAATTCTGTGCTAGTTAATATCTATTTGGTGGACTGACTAAACGACTGATTTGCAGCAATCATGACCTAATTCACGCCCTTATTTTCAGCTTATCTCTGCAATATATGGTACCTGTAAATCGTTAATTCACCAGCAGACAGAAACGGATGACGGTAATTGTTAATAGCTACCTAAGTTTGCAGGTAGATAACGGATCACCTAATTTACTGAATAACTGACTGGCTAGGCAAACAAGTAGTTGAATTACTTACTGAATTGTTTGCCTGTCTTCTTAATTGCTTGTATGCCGAATTAACCACTTAGTAATTAAGCAAATGACTCACTAACAACTGAACCAAATGCCTTTTTCTTCTTTTTCGATGGCATTTCCGTGCACATTATTTTCCGGAACTGATCGGCAGCTAACAAAGCTGTTAATTGGGGAAGTTGACAACCGTGTGAGGATCTGATCCTGTGACCTTCATGTCTAGGCCCCTCGACGTAATCCGCTTGGCCTGCGGTGTATTACCCCACTGCCTAACCAGCTAAATAATCCGTGCGAAATTTCTACCACTTTACTCTTTCTCTCTCTATCTCTGTCTCTCCCTGTCTTGCATTTATTCCAACACTGCAGTTTTCCATTCAGTAAGCCTTCTTTTCCCCTGATTTGCTAGGAATTCTGACTAGATTTGTGTTACCCATAGAGATTGCTCTCAAACGTAATGGATCAGTCACATATGGTTGGACAGTTACTGGGGTTTCCGGCTGGGTTGCACACGTGGATTCGAAATGATGATTTGAAATGTGATACCAGAAAAGCTGAACATTATCAATGAATATCGCATCCTGTGTATGCTTCCCGAAAGCGGTATGGGAACCGTTTGAATCGATTCACAGTATAGTTGGGGTTCCGGGTGGAAATACAGCACTGTTCTCTGATCTGGCTGATGTTCATGAAGCTCGTCGAAGGTGAGATTATTACCAGTTTGCATCACTCAGAACCATTTTTGGTGATCCGCAGACTGGGGATGACCTTGGTTCAAATTCGTATAATCGATATAGTGAAATGTTAACTCATCAACATGCTGGATTCCACAGCACTGAATTTCTCACTCCCAAAGGAATTGGAGAAAAACTGGAGTCGATTTGGGAAACTTCGCTAATAATCATTTCACTTGCAAAGTTTATAGGACTGGAAATCAATACACAAAGCAAAAGATGCCCAAGGTATGGACCACAAAATTCACACAACCCGTTGTAAGTTAGACGAAAGCATTAAGTACAATTATTCGTTCACATATCGGGATAATATACACCTTTTATCTAAACAGCTAGTCAACAGTATGGTGAAGTTGTGCATTAATGACTCCAAGACCACTGATATCTTTGCTAGATTCTCAACATGATCTGTCGTGGGTTGCCAACGAAAAATCCCACAGAACCACCCTGTTCTAAGATGCAAACGCTGTCTATATGTATTGAATGGTATCAATTGTGATAGCTTTTAACGATGCTTTGGTACCCGTACGTGCTGACACAAAGACAAGGTCTGGTGGCATTTCCAGATGCAATTTGTCATTTCCGTGTAACGGAATAGTTTAAAATGCGGGTCACTACCGCCGTTTCATTGACTCTGTAATTGTTACTCCGGTGTGTCTACCGTGCTAATCGATAAATGGAGAATTAGCTCATCCTGCTCCTGTGTTGTCCGGGTTCACCGATTTTGGTCGTGTGCAGTCTGCGAAATGCACGAATCAGGTTCATTCAAACAGAAGAGCTAATCACCTACACGTGTAAATGGCAATTGCGAATGTTTCCGAATAAGATCCGGTAATGCCAACTTAAACCAATTATCTAATGATATCAACAATATGTTATCAGCGGAAGTTTTACAAACGTCGTCTTCCTTCTACTTGCTATAAATTTGCAGTTCTTTCGTTACTATATTTGGCCACGTCCAACAAATCTTTGACGCAGGAGCCAGTTAAAGTAGTTGTCGAGATGAGGGATATCAAAACGTGAGCTCAATTAATCTGAAATGCGTCATTTTGGGCAAACAATTATGGAGTTCCCGAGAACACTAGTTTTGCATCCATTTAATTTGTACAAGTAATTAGTATAAAGTGATTATATCGCACACGATTGGGTTGATTGCCGGACGGGATGGATACGTAATCCTTAATTCACTTGGTTCATTTACTGTGCAAAAATATCCAAAATATCTTGAAAGAAGACTCGAGCAAGCAGAGGCGGCCCAACAGATAAGCAATGGGTGTTTGGAGGTTCAGATTTCGCGAACCACGAGGTTAAATGTCACAAGGTTATCCGTCTGACTGCTGCCAAATAAGTTTTCGAAGAACTAGCGTAATCTAACTATGTATGAATTTGCTAATCTATTTATCTGCCCATCAGCTCACCTATCTATCTATCTATCTATCTATCTATCTATCTATCTATCTATCTATCTATCTATCTATCTATCTATCTATCTATCTATCTATC
>LUCM01002603.1:3168-59113 GCA_008360955.1 Fasciolopsis buskii | reverse complement strand
GTATTGCTGCTTTGCTTGCTCAGCGGACTTTGCTTCTAGATTTTTCGCGTTTTATACTGCCTCATATGACATCCAATCTGGTTTTGACTCATCTCCATCCCGTTATCACATTTATATTGATCTTCATCGTCACCTCCGCCGGAAAATCCTCTTGACTTTCGAGAATCCCGGCCAACTGGTGGCGACCGCCATTGCCTTCTAGCCATATTTTGTTCCCGCAATACGCACCTTTGATGCATTCAAACATAGTATTACTCCCAGTGCTGGACAGGCAATGAGTCACAGAAAAATCCTTGCGAATCATTATCTATCTTTGATTCAAAAACTCGAAACCTCCTGCCCAGCAAATCACATTGTCAGTTATGATCCTGTGAGCGAAAACATTACATCGCATGTCTGGCTTCTGTTTTCCTTGTCTGCACTGTTTTCTTTGCACGATTTTGATTTTGCCTTGCGCATGGCTCCCGTATGTCGAGAAATATATACAAACTAACAAACTTCTCAAATAACTCAATGTTGCTCTCACCCCCGTTTCCTTTTCGATTTATATTATTCGAGTTTCCTGAGCAGCAACCTTGTAAGATTTTAATCATGTCTTGCGCATGCCCCTCTCAAATTGAGAAGTTTACATTATTATTATTAGGGTAAGCACGGAGATAAAGAATAATGAGGCCTTTCTCTGTTTGGTTCTGTACTTCCTGGGATTGGGATCGGGTAGAAGAGGTCTAATAGTAGTTTCGCTCCCGGAGAGTGAATTCAAGGTGGACTATGTTGTCTTGGAGGCCCCATGAGGATCCTTCGGTGACTATTCGGGCAGTGGTCTGATGTCTGATTTAAAGAAGGAAATGCTTAAGTGATTTGTGTTAGTTGGTAGGCTCTGAGGCAGTACAGCGATGAGTCGGGTTTAAACAAACGTCGCAGATTTCAAGGCCGCGGGATTTAGAAAAGTGAAACTGTTCGACTTTGAGGTAACAGGAATTTGTCTCTAGATTTTGAGGCTATAGGAAGATACAGTGCACAAGGAGGCTGCGGGAATGAGCTTTTCAAGAATTGGGCTGGTACATTAAGGCAAATGGTGATGGAGTGGATTGACCTGTGAGATCCTCGGTTGGAGGTATCTCGGGGAAACACCAGGTAGGGATTTTTACCTGGGGTGAAGTAAGAGGATGAAATGGTCAGATCCAGGTCCACCGCAGGTGACTGCGTTACGGGGGTCCGAAGCAGAGAAGCTTTTCCATCTTTTATGAAAGGTTGGTTTGGGGGAGTGGGAGGATTTTGTGACCGTAGACGGGCGAGTGCCACAGGATTTACCTTCGATCTCCGAGACACCTCCCAGTGCAGGGTTTATGTGGGTGAACATTTTATGCTCTGCAAATGGTGTGGTTTTGACAACAGTCTAACAGTTGTTGATATACTCTCTAGCCGTAGACTCATATGACAGCTGGAAAAGTGAAGGGCAGTCTTGGCGTTGCGAATTTTTCTTTAGTCCAACACAAGTGCGCCTGTGATGAGCCACGTCACGTGCCCCAATGATGCAGCCTTCATCATATCCACGAACAGGTAAGTGGAACAATGAATACGGAGGCGGCTTTATCTGCTGCTGTAAGTTTTCGAACTTCGGTGCGGACTGAGTCCAAGAAGCGATACACGGACATTAAGCTTTGAGCTTTAGAGAAGACTGGATCATCTGTGACATTTACCGCTGAGGATATAAGCAATAGTTTGTCATTAATGTTAGTCATCTCTCCTGTACTCTTAGTATCACTTGCCCAAAGTCGGCAGTCTTTTTGTAGGCCATTCTATATACCTGCGAGGGTTACAGAACATGGGGTGCTTCCATTAGGTCGTGGTACGTTATTAGAGCTTGTTTTTGAGTACCAGTTTGTCCGATTTTGCATGAGCCATTAGACAACTGGCAACGGATTTAGCAATAAGTTTATTTGCAAACATCTAAGATAGAGCCATAGGAGGTACACGTGACAGAGCAAAGACTTAACTCGCAAGTTGGATTAGCTGTCGCGTCTAAACAGCGAAGTTGTCCCAAGGGGAAATAGGCTGGACATAAAAGTAGACCCACTATCATGGCTAGTTACCCGTGCCAGTGGAAACAAGAAGTGTCAAACAAGGTATTACCGTAAACGTGCAAGAAACTGGGGTGATAAGAGGTGTAGCTGAATTTCGAGCATAACGGGTGGTGGGCGCAGCGAAGACTGGTTCATGAACTAGAATTCTAACCTATGTTTATATACCTCTTCTAGTCCAATAATAGCTGGTGTTGGGTTATTTATGAATGGAAATCTTTAAGTGCCTTTGAATGGAAGTGCACATTTACTGCACTTTTTGTATTTGCTCATTATCTTGGGTTTCGGATCTCATGACTTTCTGCTTACATCACTTCTGTGGCGCAATGTGGGTTAGTTCCTCGGATCGCTTGTTTAACCAAACGTCAACTGCCAAGCGCGGTCGCCATTTGCGCATTGCTTACTCAAGCTTGGCTAGTACACTCATGTTAGAGTTATTCAACCTCCTACCGCTTCTGACTATCTTTTCCCTGTACCCGTCGATTGTCTGGGTTGTCAACATTGCAGGCCTACGGAGCCGAGCAACAATGACGCAAAAACGATCACGACAGGTAAGAGAAAACAAACAAATTTTACGCCTGTTTTTTGTTACCGATTGCATTTTCGTGTTGTCTTTACTGGTTACTTTTATCTATCCGCGGTTTTGAGCATGTGTTATTCACGTCATTTCTTTTTTGAAATACTTTGCCAAATCTGCTGAGCAAAACTACTGCCAGACCCAGCAGTATGGGCCTTAACGAGTCATATACCTTCCTTCACGGCGCCCGATTCTCAATTCTGGTTCAATTTGGTTGAAATGGAGTTCAAAGATTACCGGACATCTAGCAATGTCAGATGTTCTTGATGGGTTGTAGGCAGTCCTCTTCACATCAGTTTGGGAACATCACAGTATCAGTTGATGAGAATTGAATAAAAGCTGTTATAACTCGAATTGCTCTTGCATAAGATCGTCCCACTCGGCAGTTGCATCAAAGGTCGAGCTCGGGAGTGGAAGCTCTCAGAGCTACTGCGGAAGATGAAGCTCCCCAGAGGCACGACGGTCGGCAACGACCTGTTGCTAAGAGGACTGTAACTCCAACGGCTCCCGTTGCATGCACCTTCGTTTACATAGAGCTACCCGTAAGTATTCACTAAGGAGAGCCTAGAAAGCGCTGATGGCAACATGTCGCGCTAGAGCCCAGGTTCCTCAGCAATAAACACATTCCTATCCCCCATAGTCGCATCCTAACCTTAACAGGATGAAGTAACAACTATCTAGACGAGAACGGACGCGGCAATCACAGCGAGTAGCAGTCAGGAGAGATTGGTTACTGAATCGGTTCAACCCGTGTCGAGGAGGGTGCCGTAGCCCTTCACAAAAACAAATATTCCTCATATCTGCGTAAGGTCACTAAAGGTATCATAATAGCGCTGGCAATTTAGCAAAAAGATATGACCGCAGGCGCACATTCTCAAGTAAGAAACGGGGAAATTAGATCCTTGTTTCGTGTGTGCGGCGTACGACACCGGGCTATCCATCAACTGTCGCCTTCTAAACGTCAAGAACTTGATAATTAACCGAATTTTCCCAGTGGACACAAGTTCCGATGTAATCGTAACCCCACTTGATGCGATTAGTTTGGCTGTTGCGCAGGTGGAGGTGCCGCGGGCTGCAAGCGGCATCCGCATTCATAGGTACGGACATCGTTTCCTCATCTTCGATCCAGGCCTGAACAGTAAAATCCGTTGGGTACTGGTCGTCACCGAAGTCCTAATTTGGCATAGACTTTCCCGTTACTTTCACCTGATAGTCAATGCGTGGCACAGGAAAATAGTGGACCGTCGAACGTTGCTGACGGTGACCGGCCCATGCGCCACTGTCGTCCATGCCACAACGCAGTGCGCTGAAACGCCAGCTTAATGGCCATACAACGAGTCACTCCACAACCACTTGGGGATACAGCGACATACCGGCACAATTCTTGCCCTCACTACATGGAGACCACAGAACCCACAAATTTTAGCCCGCACCGTTGCCTAGTTCCTGAAAACTTTGTCCAGCCAAGGCAGAATTCGACCACGCATTGTAAGTGGGCATCGCCCGAATTCCAGTGATCCTTGAGCCCCTACTCTCCAGATGGTTCCCAAGACCAACGACGGCCGGCGAACATGCGGTGTCTACGGAGAACTTAACAGGGTCACCGTTCGCGATAGGTACCCGATTTCTTACATAAAGAACCACACTTCGTCGCTGTCTGGTTGCAGGATCTTCAGCCGCATAGATTTAGTAAGGGCTTACTAGCAAATCACCAAATCATTTTGGACTGTACGAGTCCCTTCGAGCTAGCCGATAGGGTCCAAACATTATGAAGACTTATGCAGGAGGTCACAAGTGTGCATCCGGATGATATCCGAGTTTTAAGTCACTCACAGGATCAAAACTCCGCTAACCTACGTGCAAACACGATCTAACGAGCAACGCTTTGAAATGCAATCTTGGAAAACCCAGCGTCGCATTCTGAAGGCACATCGATTCTTTTTTAGGTACAGCTTCCTTGCCGGATAAGGTCACCACTATCCAGGATTAACCAGAGCCTCGTTTTTATTGACAATTAAGACAATTTGTCGGCCTGGTAAAACTCTACTGACGTTTCATCCCTAAATGCGCGAAATCAATTACACATCATAAAAACCTGTTACGCGTATATAAAGCGAGTTTGCGTTTACCGAGTCTTCAAAGCAGGCGTTCTTTTCCATTAAATACTCTATCACCAAAAAAGCACTAACCACGCATCCTCACCCTTCAACAACCATAGCTCTGACGACTGACTCCCCAAACACTGCGGTCGCGGCCGCACTTCATCTGCACACCGATGGGTCTGAGACGCATTTAGCTCTTTTTTACAAGCACCTGCAGCCGGCAGAGTCTAGATGCACCATGTCTGGCAGGGAGTTGTCCGCTGTCTACCTCGATGTCCGGCGCTTGAGACACGCATCAGAAAATCGCCCACTCAAGGTGTTCAAAAATCACAAACCGCTGGAATACACGTTGCATTCAGCATCTGTCTCCTATTGGAAATTCTCAAAAACATCCACCTAGACTTGCGTCCAGTTTACGTTGAACACACGACATGTCTCTGGGGCCGACAACTCTGCCGCTGATGCACATGCTCGTGTATGTCAGCTTCGTTTGTCTCCACCACCTAGAGCGGACCTCGATGCGATGGCACAGGCTCAAGTGACGGATTCTAAAATCTACAAACTTTGATGAGATAGCCACTTAGATCGTAACTATCGCAGCGCCACAGAACACAATCCTCTAGGGCGTATTGTAAAGTCATTCAAAGACGGTGTTTCTAGCAGCTCATCGGTGTATCGCATTATTGATGTTAAACAACCTCGCGCACCCGAGCTTGGCTGCTTAAGTGAGGCTGGTGACCGCGCATTTTGTGTGATTCAATGGTAAACGACGTTGAGCAGTGGCCTCGCGCCTGCTACTAATGCCACAGAGTAAAAGTCCGTTGGCGTACCAAAAGTCCACGTGCTAGGCTCCCCGAACCCGAGAAACCACGCAAATGTTGATTTCGTCGGCCTCTCCGACAGTTTCACGGCCACGTTTGCATGCTCACCTGTGTAAGCGGCTTCACTCGATAGACGAAGGGCCTACCAATCTACTGCTCTTCGTCGGAAAAGGCCGAGAAAGCATTCTTGGCAGGTTGGACAAGCGTATTTGGTTGGCCCACTGTAGAGAACACCAACCGTGGATCACATTTCAAAGGTGCGTTTTCTAATTTGACTGAAAACTAGTGGTGAGCATAATAGAATAACTGCTTACCACCCGCAAGCTAAGAGTATGGTGGAACGATTTCACCCGCAACCGAAAGCCGCCCTGCGAGCCTGGGCCAACTCGCATTGAGGCAAAATAATACCGTTAGCTTTTCCAAGCCTTGGGAGTTTCTTTAAAGAAGAATTACGTACCACGCAAAATGGGCTTGTGTTTGATCGCAATCTTTGCCTCCCAAGAGAGTTGGCGGCTCCGTCGAGACCCAAATATTTTAAATATGCTGAGTATGCAAAACCTCTTGCAGAATACATTGGAAATCTTCGTGCCGGTCCACGACGAGTCCAACGAACTGTGGGGGTGATTCCATCCGCTTTTGCTACTCAAGCTCACCACTACTATCATCCCCGGTAACCACGGTATGCCGGTCCGTTTTTCTTGGTAGAACGCGGTCCTACAACATTTATTTTGGACGTTGCCGGTGGACACGACACGGCGCTTATTGATCGCCGCTGTGGAGCGCGGAGTGACCGGACTTCTCTCATCTCATGAGTCTCAATATCTTGGTCGAGGCCAGTCGCTACCAGCTTTGCCCAAGGGGAGTTCTGACGAGAAAATAGCCAAGGAGCCACTAATCACACCCGAAGTACCGGATGCGTGAAGCAGCCGTTGTGGCCGCAAGGTAAAGCAACTCGCTCGTTTTTATGATTTCAACCCCTTTTCACATCAGACGGTTGAATACTGTCCCGTTTGTAAACGCAGAACCATACTTCACAAGATGACACATTGTCGCGATAATGTATGCGCTGTTGGACATATTGCTCACATGTTACACCGACAAAGGCAGCACAGGAAACCGTTGTTTTTACGCCGCAAAGGATAGTATTCACGGGTGCTCACAAGCGTCAGTTCCACATTTTCTTTCATTTTACCCTCCCTCAGACGAATCCCTCGGATCACGGCGGCTAGACTAACTCCGGCACGACAACCATCGTTCCTCTCGTCCACATCATTCACAAAACAGAGGGAGAAAATAATTCGAGAGCAGACACTCGTGTTTGTTCCGTTCTGGCAAACAGTCTTGACGCCTGTGTGACCAGTAGGTGTGCGACTCGGTCATATCCGCCGTTTTGGCCGGGGCACATCTAGCGGGCAGCTCGGCTGCGAAGGGGTGCGGGCGCAAATAGGCCAGTGAATCGAACCCCACGCGTTTTATCTCTAAAGAGGCTTTACCGGTTGTGTCCGGCGCCCGGTCATCTAGCAACAACTGAAACTCATGGGACCACAGTAGCAGCTTCGCATTTCTTCCATTGGCGAGCGATGCCAAGACCCAAGACTGCTCCAAGGCTTTCCATAGAGCACACGAAAACTGCCTTAGGTCCTACGCCCAAACGATCCCGGTAATCACGGGGAGAAAACAAAAATCTATTTAGCTGAAGCAAGAAGTGAAAGGATTTGGGTGGATCTTTGAAGCAACCTCATGGATACTGCATTCGATCCAAACAACTTTCGGATTTCCTAATCGCATCCGTTTGCCAATCTAAATCACCGGCCTAGGACGACCTTTAATTCCATGACTTAAGAAGAACTTCGATGATTTAGTTTGAACTTGTATCGTTTAACGTGCATGAGCAAACGACATAATCGAATTGCTCGAAGATAAAATGCAATTTAATGCAAAGGCTGTCTAACCCAATAGACGTGCTCATTCATGTCCTAGCTACTTGAGCTGAATTCTTCTGATCGCCTCGACGTTTTTCTATTCTCCGCAGCTCTCTTTCGAAAATTGCTGTTGTGCCAAGCGATCATTCACTTCACCTCAAAAAGTAATCGTTATCGACAGCAGGTAGGACTCTTCGGTACCTGATGTATTACCGACAGTTCGATCACTCTGCAGCGCTGGTTGCTGTGGAGCTTACTCATCAGCGGCGAGCTGAGACATGTCTTACAAGGGCTGTAGCGAAGTGGTCGACATAAACCTGTTGATGCACTGGCCTGACCACCGGTTCATCTCAACTGGATTCTGTCAATTAGGTTGACGTCTTTCTAAAAGATAACATTTTCCCAAGTCTTTCCCTATTTCACCTGGTATCAGTTAGCGGAGTTTCAGCCAGTTGTTTTGGCAAACATTGAAATTTATATGTATCATCGCATTTTTCCTAAATCAGTCCTTATCTGGCGGCAACCTACCGGCCAACTTGTTGAACGTCTGTCAATCGAAAGGCAGATTATACCCCTCTTTAATCATCTTGATCAGATTACTGTATGCTGTTTTTAGCCAGTAACTTCCTAACTCTGATGGAAGACATCCCCAGTCTTACCAGTGGTATACTTTGTAACGGCAAATACCTCAAATTATTAAAAAGCGACTGATGTGCCATGAACTAAACAAAATGGTAACATCTGAAAAGAAATTGCTCACCGATATGTCTGCCAACTATGCGTTGGTTCCCCTGAATTGGACCAAATCCACAGGGCTTGAAGTTCCCACTAAAAAGCACTATAAAAGATACTGGTGATGTTAGTCTCACAGTATGATCCGAAATAAGCCACAATTTCGTTGTGTCAGGTCTCTGAATGGGGAATCCACCATTCGGTGATAACATGAACGAGCGCCACATTGTGCTCCAAAACGCTGGAGGCACTCTTTTAAACTAAGTGAATGTACATTCCGTTGACAAGATTAATGACGGGGGCCATGCGCCGTGTCTCCAAAGAGGTCATCGAATAAACATGGAAACTTAAATTTAGTTTTTGCAAGCCAAAGAGCATTATGGCAGCTGCCCCATGAGAATATTTCCGTGAGTGGCTATTTTCTGCGCCAAAAATTCTAATAAAACCTTTTCCTCTCACAAAGAATCCACTCTGTTAAACAGCTGAAGCTGAAACATCGCGGGGAAATATCCCACACTTTCTTATATTTTAGTAAAATCATCAATTTCAAGTCCCTTCGAGTCAAGTATACTGACAAATGAGGTACAAGAAGCTCCGGTAACTTCCAGGAATATGAAAAGTTAATCGTTGCAATAGACGACCAATTAATGCTGTTAGTAGTTGCCCCCGAAAATTCCTGTTTCCTCTGAAGGTGTGTCCGCGGATGCTGCAGGCATTTCGT
The DNA here is from genome assembly GCA_008360955.1 of Fasciolopsis buskii. Taxonomy (NCBI): domain Eukaryota; kingdom Metazoa; phylum Platyhelminthes; class Trematoda; order Plagiorchiida; family Fasciolidae; genus Fasciolopsis; species Fasciolopsis buskii. The sequence goes on along the minus strand of LUCM01002603.1, from coordinate 50,157 downwards.
CTGCAGTTATCTGCCTCGCCATTACATTCATGCGCCTTCACTTCTTGGTACACGTATTTTCACGCTTATGAGCTTTAGTAAATTTCGCGAGCCTAAACGCTGGAAAAAACAAGGGCACATTTACTGTGATGCACATTCGACGGTAAATAAGACTACGCGGAACTATGACAAAACCCACTAGCACACATCCAGCACCATAAAAAGCGTGAGGACTGCAGCATCACAATGCAAGTAAAACCTTCATTATCGCGATTGTCTACTGAAAATTCGAGGCATCATCGGCAACCGAAGCCTAAAAACAGAGCCCCTATCTTATTTACGGAACCATAACACAACGGTTTATGATCATGGTGAAAATCTTTGAACAAAAATGAGTCCCATGCCCAGGAAAAGAAGTTTTCGGACGTGTTTACGTTTGGGTGGCATTTTAGGGCCAGTGTATCAATAGGAAGCAGCGTAAAAATTATTTGGATGCCCCCGTTTAGGACGAAAATAGGATAATCAACCTTCCCCCGTTCTCCCTTGGCAACAGTTGAAATGTCACAAATCAGAGGTACAAGATGCAGAAATGACTTATTCACGGCGCGATCGAGAACCAGGGGTTGTTTTGAGCGCCTGATGTATAGTCGCTCACAAACATGCAACAAAATGGAACGACTTGCAAGGAAGCATGATAAGGCCCCTCAAAAATCTGAAGAATAAACAAAGAAAGCCGGCAGAACAATCTGAAAGATCTCTCTTTACCACTGAACAAGATGACCGAGTCACCAAGGAATAAAATTTTCTAACTTCCTAACCTTGAAAAGATTCGGACCATTACTGGACAATCCTTCCAAATTTAAGTGTCAAGTAAAAATCACTTAACCATCGATACTGTGTTTCTGGGGCTGTGTGAGGAAACGAGGGAACGAAAATCGGGGACTGCCATAACATTCGCGGCACTGGATTTGGGAAGTAAAGATGTTTGTTGATCCCGGTACTTTCACAGCAAACAAGCAGTTTTCTAGTAATAAGATGAATGACGGTAGTTTCGCAAAAAACGAGCTGGATTGCAACAGAATGTACTTGCAGGAGAGATAATCCTAATGCGAATCTCGTATCACGTTTGCTTGCCCTTAACCTTTGTGACCGTTTGTGCGTCACTCCTACTCGCCTCCGTACAATTGTAATACTAGCAACTCTGATACTTCACCGGTACAAGGATAAGACAGTCAGAGGCGGTGACAGGTTGAGTATATTTTGACAGGAGTGTGTGAGTGGGGAGTGCGTGAGTAACGCGTAACTGGCGACCGCGCTTAGCGGTCAACGTTTGGTTAAACAAGCTATCTAGTGGAACAAATCCATGTTCCGCTTCTGTTTGTCATGCAAATCAGAGTAAGCTTGGTACATGCCATTCGGATAATTTTACTGACTTATTTGCTCCGAAAACCGTGTGATGCCTAGGTTAACAATATGGTGAGAATTGATAAAGTAAAGTTATTTCGCTTTGCCAAATGGGGCTTTAACCAACGAACAATACCTCCAGCAACCTTCGACCGAGTAGAACAGAAAGCTGCATGCGGACTTAATAATGAAAGATAAGTCAACTTAAGCTTGTGGTTTTATGGGGCAACAGTGCGAAAATTAGTTTCTCCATACTGTTCATCTTCCGCTTTGTTGCTTTTGTCTCATTCCAAGGTTATTTGACATTTTACGTGTGCGCCTGAGGAGACTAAATGCAATGTTTGCACCCGCACTTTCTGTGCCTTCTGTCCGTCCCATTCAAATGGATTAAAAGGACTGGCAATTTCATTGATTCCGAATCGAGTAGAGTGCAGCTCAGACGTCCAGATGAAAGCTTTTGCTGGCAGCGATAACTGATTGCAATCGCTTTCCGACATTCTCATTCATGTGAACTTTCCTTTCTGAGTCGGAATACCCGTCCAGTTTTCGTCTGTTGTGCTCATTTTCTTGTCGGGGATTTTCGTACCTACCTTAACGTACATCCTATGTTGTTTTGGCTCCAAATGCAATTTCGGAAGCTGGTGACATCTATTTGCCAATTCACTATAATTTGGAACACAAATCAGTGTGATTATTTTCAGTCATTAACAGTCCTTGTCATATGAAGAAAAACCGATGTGGATAGCATTTAAGAATGTTGAAATTGTCTCGCTCAGGTAGTCGGAACAAATCGGCTTTGACCGAGTCGGATGACCTGACGTTTGCTTAGTACAAATGCCCGGCTTGTTTAAGATGTCGAAGTGGATTACAACACTTACAAGCTTACATCCGAATGCTTGGTGTGATACACCTCTGTCGCCAACTCTCATTGATCGACCAAAGTTTCTTCTCTCCTCAGTGATGCTTATTTTCTGGCTTAGCAAAACAACCGCTGGTCGATATTCACTGAATTTGAACGCGTTCTAGCGAATCCATAAAAGTACTAAATGTCCGATGCATCTAATCGACGTCTGAGCTAATTCTCCAGTTTCTGCTAATCGTATGTTTTTGCACGGCATTTTCACTATAGAAGTGCAAACAACGACAAGCCTCCTAACTTAGGCCCACTGAAGCTTCCCTATGTAGCAGTTCCCCAGGACACGCGTTTGTTCTTATCCATCACGGGGTGCAAACATTCCTTGTCAGGATGGCCAATCCTGTGGCAACCCGTGCTGGATGCCTGCCCCCAAGCTGAACGACAGGCATTCGACTTGTTTTCCAAAAGGTTTGACAGAACTACTCTACAGGCAACGGTGATGCGAGCGTGATATTAGTTCCCAGTCGACCGTCGTCTAAGTGCATCCAACTAAAGAATGCAAATGATTCAATTTTGATCCGTTTGATTATGAAACGCTGCATTTCCGAAATTGGTGCTGCAACATCCACTGTTAAAGGATAAACGGCAACGTCAGTCATCTCAGATGGGTCATTGGTCGTCTTCCTCTAGATGTGACGCTTCTGTTTAGGGATGCCACAGAATTTTCTCGCAGTTACGAAGCATTGAAGAGTGCTTTTGTAACTAATGCTGCTTCTGCTAAAGACCAGCGCATCCAGCCGTTGTTTCAAGGGGTCTAGTCTAGCCGCTACCAGCACTGCCAGTAGAGACTTCTGGTGGGAACAGAGACACAGCGCCACCCATCATACCAGAAGTACCGGATGTGCGAGGCAGCCGTTGCGGCCGCTAGGTAAAGCAGCCCATTCCTTTTTGCGACTTCGCTAATATTTCCATATCGGTTTGTCGAAAGCTGTTCCATTTTGTAATGACACAAACTCACCTGGCAGGCCGGCACATGTTTGCGCGATAATTTATGCGCCGATGTACATGCCGCCAGGATGTTAAACCGACAAGGGCTGCACCGAACGCCGTTAGGTACCTGCCACCAAGTCGAACATTCACCGGTGCCCACGAGCACAATTTCCACCAGTTCGATTTTGCTTTACCCTGGGGAAGATTCTAGACGGGGGTGTGTTATGTTGCCGAGTTTGGTTGGTCTATGCACCACTGAAGCACAAGACACAAGTACTCGCGACGCACGATATGCAACATGGAGCGAGCACCACAGCCTTTGGGGTCCTAAGTAGGCACACGAACACAGGGTGGAAACAAAAAGTTCGGGCTCAAGAATCAATGGCCCGTAGTCGCACAACGAAATGGGGACAGATCTGCTGCTCTCTTGAATGAAGGCAGGCACACGGAAAAATAAGCGGGCGCCGAAATACGAACAGCTAGCGCCAGCCCGCTACGCGGAAGGGAGAAGGACGAAACACAGAGAACTGCCGCGCGTTTATTGGTGACCACCACACAAGTCAGAATTTCCACCAAGTGAGCCTATCGTTTATATAGTTTTAATGGGTGGCCTTGATCGCTGTGTGGACTAGCCAATCACAGAACGGGCTTTTATGAATCTTTTCGCGGACATATAAAAATATATTCAACCGCGCAGTATTTATAATAACGTCAATTTCGAAATATTGAGAAAAGGATAAATTCTTCTGGAAAATTGGTACCAGAAATGAAATCTGCGGCTCCATAAACGTTGGAATGGTCGTCGACCATAACAGGGTGAGACCCGTGGATGTGGGTTGTGGTCAGATCCACAGTTTTGACCGGCGCACATCGGGCGGGCAGCTTGGTTGCAGCGGTGTGCATGTGCAGCTAGGCCGGGGGATCATACCTCTTGCGCTCACCTCCTAATGGTGTTTTTCAGGTTGGGTGTCCGGGCGCGGTCAGCTCTTAACAGCTTACACCAACGGGACCACCAAAAGGGCGGAAAATTTTCCGATTGGAAATCGATACCAAGGCCAAAGACATCCACCAGTTTCCGGCTTGTTCTGCATGGTCTAAATTGGAGCTCTTCTGCGACGGTCTTCCAGGAGGAAAGCCCTATAGTGGAACATGGATTTATTCCACCAGATAGCTTGTTTAACCAAACGTTGACCGCTAAGCGCGGTCGCCATTTACGCGTTACTCACGCACTCCCCACTCACACACTCCTGTCAAAATATACTCAACCTGTCACCGCCTCTGACTGTCTTATCCTTGTACCGGTGAAGTATCAGAGTTGCTAGTATTACAATTGTAAGGAGGCGAGTAGGAGTGACGCACAAATGGTCACAAAGGTTAAGGGCAAGCAAACGTGATACGAGATTCGCGTTAGGATAATCCGTCCTATACGACGCTTGGAAGCCACGTGTTCACATTTTAGTCGAATGCCTTGACTGACTTGGGTAAAATGAATGAAATATATCTAAACAGTACCACAGTTTATGGAAGTTGAAAGGAAAAATAAGCGTCAATCGAATTCCTAAAATACTTAGGCTTTCGTCCAGTAACTATCCGTAACTATTTGTGAGAGATAGGGTGCATTAGGTTCTCATGCATTCCCATTCTAGAAGAAATAGGCTGCAACAAAGATCTCATCGATGAATGTAAATGTTCGAAAGATGGGTCTGTATATTAATCATGTGTTGGATTCTTCGATTTTTTTGACTAACTAAAGTAGTCAAAAGGAGGGAGATGAAGGGTTCGTAATAACCACCAACCTGCGGCGGACAGCTTTGAAGTCTTGCAAGGCGTTCGGCGATAATAGAAGCACTGATAGAAACAGATATCGGAGTTTGACGACAAAGAAGTCAATCCTGAGGTGTCCATTTTCTGTTGACGTCAAAGATAATATCCAGAAACTTGGCATAAAAATCTTGGAACTGGATTTCCCCGACCCTGAAGCAAACGAAAATTAAATGCATCAAACAAAATTGGTGAATTCAGTTTTAGACCCACATGAAGAAGACAAGTCTGTCTTGGTGCATGTTCTTACCAAGTTTCATTAGATTCGCGAAATCAGAATAAGACTGCTGAATAACAGAATCATCAGCATAGTGTGCCGGATGAAGCCGGAAGATTGATAACAGGTTAAAACGGAATGTAGGAGAGTGCAGCATCACAGAGAACAACGACCAAAATCACAAATGGTTTGAAAGGTTCATACCCCGTATGATGGCAAGGCGTTTAGCCATCACACCCCTTGTGAATTTCTCGAACTATGAACTCCTTTGCATTTCCATTGACTCAGGGAATAGTAAAGTAAACACTGACGAATACCACCTTCCGCGAATGAAGATTCGTGATTCAAGTTTCTTGACGGACTCGCAGAATTTACGCTACGGTTAGACACTATAAAATTAACAAAGCTTGATTCACTAAAAATCCGTTTGGCTCGCAGCCAGTAATATTTACAATGAATCGTTCACATGGATTCTTTGACAAAATGAATTTTCACCTATAGCTGATTTCAAACAGGATATCAGTACAATGCCGTCATATTTTCGAAAGATTTGCTAATTAATTTGCTGTAACAATAACCAAATAAGATTGCTGCGTTCATCAAGCACGGTTTGTCAGTTAAAACAGCCTTTGATTTGCTCTAATCTACTAAGTTACTCCAAAACATCCATGTCCCATTCATGCTCGATGGCCGGGCCGTCTCCTGATAATCACACATCACACACACACACACACTGTTCTCCACAGGGGCTCAAAATATGATGCCCTGAATGAGGAAAGTAAAAGAAGAATCAAGGGATTCACGATACTTCTCTTCCAGGTGTTGCTGAACTTGTCGGCTGAATCGCGTAATGTAACCTACATCCAATCACTTACCCGCAATAACTGCATCTAGCATGAGCATAGCGACTAAGTCCCCTGCTAGTCCTCCTCATAGAAATCCTGAGGTCAATAAAACTTGGTCCTTTCGTGGAGGCTAATCGCGTTTGTCAATTCATAGGAACACTGAACGACTGCTTCAAATAGTCGTAATCATCACCGGATTAATATTAATGACGATTCGCAACAGGGAAAAATCGGCTTTAGAAATGGGTGATGATCGCCATAGGATGTGAGCCCATTAATTTAGTTATGTTTACCGTATCATTAGCTCCAAAATTTAGGCACAACCCTTAGAGTCACAAGAAATCCCACACTTTCGACAAATATTAAGACACAATTTCACCTGAAGCGACAAAGTTCAATGAAGCACCTAACACCGTAGTTGAGGTCGCTAACATTAAGACCACACATCTGCCCGCCAACGGTTGAAACAAGCTCGGAAATTCAGACTGATTATTTCGGAGAACTTAAAACCAAGTCTGTTTGTTTTGCTGTTTGAAACGCCAAGATATTCGGCAATACCATAACTAAAATACCGTCGCGTACGACACTCATCCAGCCAGTGTCATCGCATCCGGGTGTGAACCCCTCTGGTGCGAACCAAAAGCATGTAATAAATTCGATGACCATTCACTGCCGTCTACCTTACGCAAAGCTGACAATCACTGTTTAATAGAGCAAAACAGAATCCGACTCAAAGAAGCTCTAAATATATCCCTTAGTTCACAGTGTGAACTTCAAAAATATTCGCCGTCCAAAATCAGCATTCGAATTGCCGTTGAAAACAGATATTGGCAATGAAGGAATTACTGTACAGCCCTTTCATTATCGTTAGGAATCGTCAGCGGTGCATATCCAGCGCGCCGGGACTGTAGTGACGATGTTTGATGAACCGTAAAGAGTCCACCTGGCTAGTGTAATGGCTAAGAAGTTCGAACCATAATCGTTCGTCCCGGATTCGCGGCCAAGTTCTAGCGTTGATAATTCCTAGAAAGTGTGAAACAGCTACATAGCGATTCCGTAATTTTAATGGCACATCTAATTATCTGAAAATCCACACCAAATCCTTTACTACTGCAATTTTGAATGTGTTTAGAATTAGGACCAACTATTTCCACCAAGTTTGGGCAATTGACAAAAGCCCAGTTTCCTCAGCTTTTTTCCAATTAAAGTCGCTCATTCTAGGCTGGTTTTATTAATCACGAATGTTCTGACGTACCACTTTTGCAACAAAAACAGCAAAATCTTTTCTTTTTGTCATCCCTTTTCTTGATCAGAAGTGCTGAACTCATTACATTTGAACAACCATCACTTTGCACCATGCTAACTAACTTTATCAGACGTTCATATTCCACTCTTGCAATCACCCGGACAGCATTCCGCCTTTAGACAACACCTGGGTAAGCAAAAATATGGCGACTAAAATCAATCGGAGTGGATGTAAAAATGAAATGTACGCCGCTTTTTCAGTATCCAAAAGGTTCGATGGGATAGGGTGAAAAAGTCCTCGAAGTAATATCTTAGCTCAATCTGATCTGAAAATACCGTGATCTACCCATCATTTCCAGTAAGAAATCTTATCCCGAGCTAAACCACTCATCGAGAAACGACGTAAACGTAGTTGCTTATGGTGCATGATACAGACAACAGGCGCATACGAAAATAATGCAATATGGTAAATGTCACAACTAGACCTCCGCTTGTTTTTTAATAGGCTGTGCCTGTTTGTTTCAAACTAAAAAACCCTCAAGTTTCGAAGTAGAAAACATATGACTGATTCCAAACTTCAGGCTCAAGGTTTGTCAGCTCGACATGGGAGCAGTCGAAGCTCCCCCACCACGATATTGTCCCGTGACTGTTGCAACATCTGAACGTGAACTGTGATCTGATCTAAACAATTATCTGTAGTCGTTTATTCGCAATAACGAAACCTTGTGGAAACCTCACGGATCTTTCGATGCCTGTAAACTGAGGAAACGGATTTGGTATTTCCCAGTAAAGGTAACGTCTTTCAAGTTACTCTAAACTAATTTCCTCCTCGCGACGTTTCAAAGTTTACCGGAATAGTAAGTAGAATAATACACATTTCAGGCCCTTAGTATAGCAAGGCATGAACACTAGAATCGCAATTTCGTTTAATAATGCAGCATGATCCATGGAACTGGAATTCTGTTTAGGTTCTTCGCACAGAAAAGGGCTTCATTTGTCCAATATTTGTTCAAAATATGACTAAGCAACACAATATCTTCATGTATGACCTATATCCGAAACCTATGTTTTCCTAATCCAAAGTATCAAGTCGAGAGTCATCTTTGTTTCTTTTTAGGGAAAACTCATTTGATATTCAAACAACGGGAAACAATTTGCCCGCTTGTTTTTCAACAACACCCAACTTGCTTTAAATTAGCGCTCTATACGACGGCACCTTTAAAATGCGGTCCATACTACTTTGGATTTTTAGCAATCGCTGCCGTATCGCTAATGTAGCTTTCGTTTTCGTGGTCACTGTTTATGTTCTGTGGGAGTGTGCGTAATTCTGGTTAGACCAATCTGCTCGCAGACGACCCGAAAATCAAGCGTGTTTTAATAATCTTGCGTCGAAAAGAGTAACTCTTGTTGAAACATAGACGACAAGTAACCAAATAGGCTGATTTTTCTCATTTCTATTAATCTATGCAGTTAGTTAGTATTTACCGCAGCGTAACTGTAGATCAAGCCGGGCAATTATTAAAATTATGATTCACAAAATTCGTCGTTTCTTTCGTTAGCATTATGCAAATACACATGTTAACAGCAGCAAGTAGTTTGCTTTTACCGTTTTTTCCCTGGAGAATGTTACGATAAAAGGATGACGTAAGGGCCAACTAAAGGCTATCAAGTAAAAAATCTGACCGACAATCGAACCCGCCACCTTCATTTGGAAACCCCACCGATGTTGACAGAAATTAAGTGGGCCCCAACCTGATTCTTGGTGCGCAGGTAAAGAGCCCAAATTACGTATATCTCACCAGGGTGCCCATACAAACTGAAAAAGCGTAGTCAATTAGCTGGAATTCAATAAATAGTAACTGAAGCGGTCCTTAATTTGTGCTATTTTGTGGTTCCTACTTAAAATGGTGATTTTAGTATCCCTTTCAAGTCTAGTTCGCTTTCAATAAGCACAATTTCAAGCCATCTTCACAACTAAACAGGAACATGCAGCGTAACAATTAAAGAGAAACCAATGGAGCAATCGTGACTAATCAGCATCGGAGAATCGTTTTTAATCGTCTGTGGTTTGACTATGCTTTTACATTTTTCTCCTGTTACTGATGGACTCAAAGTCTTTTCAACGAAATGTGATGTCTAAATTTTTCACCTTGCCGGATTTTGGGACAAATCAGAGGTCCGGATATTAGTGTGGTTCATTCTGTGCTCCACTGCCCTTTTTAATACCGTCGAGCGCCCAATATCCAGCATGCCTGGCTGACGTGATGCATTTCAAGTCACTTCTAGTGTTCTCTCATCGACTTCCCTGTTGAAATCACTGAAAGGCGTAACAAGTGGGGGATCAGTTGTAAAAGCCTGAAGGAAAATCTCGTGCAACTTCTTTCTTTCTTAACAAAAACATGCATTAAAAATGAAACGGATGGGTTGCGAGGAACTAGTGGAAGTGTAGCGGCATCGATTTTTTTGGGGGGAAAGCATTTGTTTTCGGACATCTTTTATTCTAAAATCGACTTTGGCGTCTAATATCAATATTGTGATATGTGTTTGGTCATGTTTGTTTCAGTGCACATCAGATCTGTACGTTTCCGCTGGTGCAGCTCTTCTATAGGGAGTCCTCCCTTTCGAATCTCTCCGACCACTCTACACCTCTTTGCCGTGGTTCGCCTCCGCGTGTACTGCCCTATTGATGCTATTTCGGCACCACAATATATAAAATACATTAGTTTCATCTAGTATTTGACTCAAGTCCTCTTTGTTCTATTAACTGGGGAGACTTTGTCAACTGCGGCTTCAGAATCCGAAGGGAGACATCTTCAAGGCAGCGTTCTGGACTTCTTCTAAAGAGGCATACTAATGACAGGACGATAGGTCACTCTGCAAAGGAGGGATAGTATCTCCGAGAGTTTCGCCGAAAACGTGCCCGGTAGCTTAATGGCTAAAGCGTTTGACTCAGAATCGTTCGTTCCGGGTGCGCGCCCCAGTTAGGGCGCGGTGGATATGCACCGCTGATGATTCCTAACAAGGATGTAACAGCTGTACAGTGCTTCCATGGTTTCTTTATGGTGAGTTGGGCGATGATATCACATGGTGAATCATTTCATGAAATCAGGTTTTGCCGATTGCACTGCCTTTCTTGGATTAGGCTTATATCAATCCAAAACAAGACACGTTATCTGTTGTCTAGGTGATGTCGTTGGTAATGTTTACGCGAACTTCCCCTTATTTCCAAACTGACCAATTGCTTGGTTTCAATAAAGGCACCTCTTCTACTGCGTCACCTATCTGTCATCCTTTTCGAGTAATTTCTTGTTCTATATAACTCTACCCAGTGCGTCTGGCTACAGGCCATCGTTAATTCTTACGTCAGAATTAATGCGTTACTCGATCAGCATACCATTAAGGTTCCTAATCTGTTTAGGGTCAGTTACCGTCCCTGTACCTATAGCCACGTGGTAGTCAAACTTCGCCAACCACAACGCATCAAAATTTGAAGTCTACTTAAACAGGTTAATCCAACAGTTGAATTACTCTAGGGGAGAAATTTGAGTATAAACAGGACTCATGAATGCAAGTTCCTCTCCGTTATTTTGACCGGGAGATATTCATTTACTTGTAACCTGTAAATACCTCATCAGCAGAGGAGCAGAATGACCAACAAAGAAAGGCAAGACGATTTCAAAATTTCATTACTTAAAAATTTCCAAAATAGGAAGAATGCAAAAGTTGACTAGTAAACAAACCTAATTGTGGAATTCGCCCACTAATTTCGACTAGAAAACAGGATGTAGGTCAACCATACACACAAATTAACAGCAAACGACAAAAATTATTTGTACATCTGAGCGTGAATTTTAAGCATCTTAGCTGTTTTGCCTTCCCCCTACTGACTATTGTTTAATCCATCTGAAAAAATGTTGTTGAACTGTCCAAGGCTGCTCACCGTAGATCCAAAACAGCTATTCACAATCGAGAGCACATAGAGGGGGAGGGGAGGACTGCAACGAAACCAAACTAAAGTTTCAAATACTGTATGAGTATAGTAAATTGATGATTTTTTATACTCTATCGGCAGTTTCTTAAGTAAGCAAATGCTCATCATCAGCTGATAAGTCCAGTTTGCTTCCACCAAAATTGTATTTTGCTGCCCGTGACAATTCGGACCTCCATCGTTACCGGGGATTCTTTCATTTTTTTAAATTTTCCAAACCGAATTTTTTCCAGTCATTCTGCAACGCGAAGCAACAACACTAACCAAAACTGATGACTCTGCCAGGGAGAGTGGTATTTACTGGCGCATTATCACTATAAGAAGACCCCACTTTAGCTCTCATTCATTCGTGAAACTACCCGGGGCCATCTGATATCTAAACTTTGTTTCTTTCGCCCTAGGTCCATCTTCAGGCCACTTTCATTGTATCCAAACCGCCTAAGATTGGGACTCACAGGTTACCATAGTAAATGACTTGGGATTACAAGAGCATTGTTTTTCTAATGTCATTGCACATAGAGAAAAATCGGCGAATTCAGTTGTCCTTAAATTGATATTGCGCGTAGAGTTGCTAAGTGACTATACCATAATTTCCCAGGTAACCTCAAAACTCAGTTCATCATTGACAATCACTTTTTCCCTGGGCATTTTGAAGGACAGTTAATGGTCATAGAAATCGAAGCATTTGCGAACAGGGGCCCATGACCATGGGAAAGGCGTCAAAAAGGCAGTGTAAGCAGGCTGTTATCTCCTTATTAGTCAAATCGCGCATCGGGAACTAGATCCCCAGGTCAGTGAAAACGAGTAAACAACCTACGCGTACGTGGAGAGAATAACCAATCTAATAATATATCAAAAATTTGTGTGGGGCCATTCGGGTTATATGAAACCAAGAGAAGATAAGGTACCGCTTCAGAGCCCTCTCGAAATGGGACAGAGCCAATGGACTGAACACAAATCAGTTTTATGCCCGGAATAATGACTAATCGAGAAAAAGAACATTTACGGACCTAGGGGACGAGTAGCAAACCCGGTAAGACCCGTGAAAAAAGGAAATGCATCTGACTTTGACCAACACGACGTAAGAAAAGTGGTTCTCGAGTTAAAAGTCCAAAGGTTCAGCACAGGGACAGACAGTGGCTCTTGGGAGAAAATAAAGTACGCTCCAGAGGGACGGAACAAAGCATAGCTTGATTCCAACATGAAGCAAGATGGTAAAGATCTCGCGAATGCAAAGGTCACCGGGCCCTGGATTGACCGCGGCGGAACACGACAAAATGAAAAGTACACACGGGCAGGAGAGGAAATAAAGCTGGATGGAACGTTGTGTGTGAATGATAGGAACCATCGATAAACTAAATCGCCCGGTAGTAAAGAACGGACAAGTACACCAACCCGCTCAAAAATACTTGAAAAGTTGAATGGTTTCATTTGCGACTGTCACGGGCAGCCATCTCATTACAAGCTTGAATTCGTCTGTTGAATACCCTTCCTTTGGATATTTTCAGGCAGACTTAAACCACAACAGAGCAGATACCACGAGTAATTTGTCGGTACCTTACAGTGAATAGGTCATACGATACCTGTGAGATACCAATCTGATGTATCTACTGTCTTTCTGAAATTGTATTACACCGTTGCCGATGTAAACCAATGATGTTGTCTATCTACACAACTGATGAGTCATAGCAAGGTGAAACAGCCACCGTTCCTGTAACCGCATTTATTGTAGGTGGTATTTTTTAAAGCCAGAATAGAAGTGCAATCAGATCACTGGTTCACAGTTAGTTCTCATACTAGTATACCAGAACCAAACGAGTCGTGAATCATCGTTGACCAGAGGGAAGGTTTGTGAGTACCAGCCAGAGCAGTTCATTGAGTTACTGCATCTCCCGTTTGTAGACAATACAATCTCACTTATCATTGCTTAGTTAAATGAATAGACTTTATCCGATAATGATCTGGTCGACTCATTTCTATTAGCTGGAATTCCACTAGAATCGACAAGATTTCGTATTTGCGAAAACGACCGAACCTTTTTAAAATATCTGAATCTAGTTGGCAGTAAAATATGATCCGACTCCAGCTAAAGTAATCAGGGTTAGAAATTAATTGCTTTGTGTCCGATGGTAATTTACTGAATAGGTTTTTGGTGTTTGTGGTGGTCCGTGCGGTTAGCGAGCACAAATCATCCCAGCCCCGTTTACTTTTCCAACTAAGTACAGAACATCAAAACAACTTCATAACGATAAAAAACCAAGTCATTCTATGATCTAACCCATAATGCAATTAATTGTGAACGAATGTGGCGAGCGTTAACTAATAGGCGGTAACCAAAATGATTTTACGTCATCGATGGAAATACAAATTACATGTGTACAATTAGCGAGAACCCACGCAGTTCTTTGTGAAAAAGAACAAATATTTATAGACTCATTGGTTTCAGTGCAGTTCGTCGTTTGCTCTAATGATTGTTGTAACCCATTTATAAAACGAAACAGCCGATTTGATTGGACTTTATCAGATATATGGATTATTGCACATTATTACAAAAACACGATCGCATGCCTCTCAGTTGAAAGTAAAATTTCAGACAAGAGACAACATACGCAATCACTGTTTTGCCACTACCTGCAAGCATCAAACAATCAGACCTCATTCAACCAGTAGGTGTTACTTTTTCTAATAATTCCAAATTCTTTTCCGTATTGGCTTGCACGGATACATACTAAACAGCAAGCATGCTGGTAGTACCAGGTGAAGGTAGTTTACTCCACTAAATTAAAATTGCTCCAAGTTTACACTGGAAAGTATCACTCATTAAATAAATGTATCTCAAAGTTAAAAGCTGGACATTTTAATCTCAACATCGACGGTGAGAATTATTAGAATTTTAAAGTTTCAGTATGTGCGAATTCGTAAGCAACCTAAAGTGAGAAATTCGCAAAAGATAGCAACATCTTTCATAAGTTACTGGCAATACCGAAACTGGTATTTTTTTCCCGGATAATAAGACTTTTCTTCCGCGTTTCCATCATCTCATCTATCTCGTGGGATTATGCAATTACCCACTTCATAAGGCCGAATTGTTGTTCCAGATGCCCCCTCAGACTCCATCCGTTCTGTCAATCCTATCACGATTTCCGCTCATGTCCCCAAACATGCTTTTATTCTCGTTATCTGAATGTTTCCAAACCTTTCGGTCCGGACAATATTCCACCCATCGTCCAAAAGATGTGTGCTTTAGACTTGGCCTCTGCGCTAAGCTGTGTTGTTCCATGAATCAAAATATTTCCCTTTTCCATGGAAGGACTCAATTGTTGCTTTTATCCTAAGACACGGAGGCCCTTCTGACAACAAGGACTACCCTCTCCCCACCGTTAAGTACCTTCTTTCAGAAGACTTGAAATCGTCGCCACCGGCCAGCTGCGTCCGTTCTTTGAACGTGAAGTGCTTCGATCACGTCGCTCTATGGACGGCCTGCTGGCAGTCGTCCCACATTCCTGATCGGCTGCAATTTATAAACACGAAGAAACTTCCTTAGTCTTGCTGAACATCTCCAAGTCCTTGGATCGAGTTCAGCATGCAGGTCTGCTGTCGACCTTGTTCTCATTCAAGTTTCAATAGGCACTCCCATCAAGGGTTTCATGTTTCCTCAGTATTCGAATCATTTACGTGCGAGTCGATGAGGTTGTATCTTAAGCGTTCTTTGTAATTGCTGGTGTTCTCAGAGTTTCATACTTATGTCCAGTTTTTCTTCTGTTTAGTGATGACCCACTCCCAGAAATTTTCAGCCCTCTTCATTGCTCAGCCAATGATGACACTCTCCGTTGCTCTCTATCCTACTCTAATACTGCCCAAACCACTGCCAACATATAGGAAAATTTTACTGTTTTAAGTGTAACACTTACTTCCGATCTTCAACGAAACTGTGCTTTTGGCTGTCACAACAACGACTGGTTCAAATTCTATACGTCTCCTCTCCTTTCCATTTCACCCAGGTGTGTTTTTTATTCTCCCCAATAAAATTTTGATTCGATTTCAAGGGGTCACTTTCATCACTGTACTTATCCATAAATTCTTCCCTCTGTTGATCTCTCTAAATGCTAACACCTATCTCCCCATCTGGGTTCAAATTTGGTTTTTATTCCCTAAGACATGTTCCTGCACTCACCAACCTTCCTTTTTGTACTAAGTTCAAAACAGCCTGACACTTAAATACTGGAGTTGTGTGTGAGGTGGAGCTTTGCCTACGGCTCTTCCTCTTCGTGATCGGATTGAACCACAGCGCTTTCGGTGTGCCAGTGATCGCACTCAGCAAACATGCAATCCTTTGCTTACCGCTGAACAACTGCCTCACTTCCTCTTTTCTATGGCCACTAATTTGGTTTCCGTTCTTCAGAACTCGCTTAAGAAATTTCCTTTTCAGTAATTTACTATCTTTATTTTGGAATTCAGGTTGCCAGTAATCTTCGTCAAGTCCGCTTCCCGAGATTCCGAACTTTCTTGTTACACTCTTCCCGCATTCTCCGGACTGCAAAGTTATGGGATTCCTATCATCTTTTAACCTTTCCAACAACTTGCAATCTTTCTGTTTCTAAACGTGGTAACTACAAATTTAATCTTGCTTCAATATTCTTCATATGTTTATACTCTACGTTGTCTGTTAACTGAGGAGTTCATCCAATAACTAAAAATTACATTTTGTAATATAGATAATCTGGAACAATAACCGAATCGGCGTCAGATATGAGAGACAATCCATTTCCTCAGTACCGCATACTAAATGTAGAGGCCGGTAAATACAATCATGCTGTGTACCTTCCAATTATTTTTGCAAACTTTATTCAACCACCAAGATTAAGATTGTCGAAACTCACCTACAGCAGGGTGAGACCAGACAGTGGTAAAGTACACATGCTTGCAATTCGGCACAGCTAAGGAACACATCAAAGAAGACACGGAAATTCGCATTAGTGCCAATTCCCTCAGTGAAGTTACAAAGACCGGGCTCCATGAAAATAGAACTGGTCTTAATTCAATTAACAAGATACGAAAAGAAATAAGGATATATGAGTCATTAGTGAACATGGAAAATATATATGGAGGAATAACAGCGATACTTGTTAATAAATCTACGGAAACATTTATTTACATTCAATGTATTGTTACTCGTGATAAACAATCGTATAGCTAGTTAGCTAAATTTACTTTAGAATCGAGAGAATCGTCGTACAGTATCCAGTCTGGTGCGTGATCAAAGAAAGGCGCATCAATTTCATTTACGGAAATTAGTGAAGTATTCCGTAATGCAATCAACAACGGAGGGTGCCGCATCCAGTGTGAAACACAGCGGTTTGTGACAAAGTTGAGCTTTTGAGTGAAAAATCTGACGGGGTTTGATTCCCCTCAAGCGCAGCATGTTCGGTCCACTATGATACCCAAAAACAAAGGTATCATGATCCTGGATCAAAACACCGAGATTTGGAACTACTTTTTACGGGGGCAGATGCCAAAACATGCTGATCACATAAATTGAGGGACAATTCAGTTAGCGATATTAAAGACAACCGGCTAATAATTGATAGTCCCCGGCGAAGAATTTTAAAGCCTTTCTTTTAAGAAAACCTGGAAAAATGACAGGAGAACATCAAAGAACGATGGGAAAAACACATTAGCATACAAATCGGGAGATGGTGCTTTGTTTCACCTTGTAGTGTCGAAACTTCCTGGTTTGACATGACAACCGTCTGAGATTCTTTACACAGATGGAAATGTGAGAAGTCCACTTCAGATTTTTATCAGTAGTAACTCCTAGATATTTCACATAATCAACCCTGAAAGTGTTTTTGAGTTGATGGAAGACATTTTGGATGGGTAGGCCGACCGAGGAAGACAGAACAGAATTCCGAAATTTAGATGTTGTGAGATTTAAACCAGCTTCGTGCAAGAGAAATCTAAAAAAAGGATAGATTTTGCTGGTACAACTTTGAAAATCATCGTTGTTCGACAAACGGCTTGAGAAAGGCAACATCATCAGCATACCTAACAAGTCAGAGTAGATAAGTCGATGAAGTAAGAAGAGAAGCTGAAAGAAAAAGCACCCCGTAGCACTTTCTGAGTTGTTAATCAACTGTTTCGGAACTTTACCGTCCATTCGCGTGCACTGGGTTCGAGTTGTAAAAATCAGATAGCTATGCTATATAAAGAACCGCGGTCAAACAAGTGTTTCAGTCTTGTTGAAGGAATTAGGACGCGTGGGACCGAATCAAATGCCGACGAAAGTAGCCGAAAAGCGCAAAGCACAGATTTTATCGATGCATTTGAGGACTTGCAAATGTGATGAATGAGGGATGCGACAGCATGAGCGTGAGAAGTTGTGATCTGGTTAGATTTACAGCGAAACCGAAACGAAGGATAGATAGAAACCTCAACGTCTAAGTATAGTATGCTCGGTCAGATTAAGACCAGAAGATGTTAAGGCGATGGAGCGAGAAGGTTTTGCTGAAGAAGTAGAAGTGCTGGATTTTGGGATGGGAATAATAGTGATGGGTCTTCAGTAGTCAGGGATAGAAGGCGAGCTTAATGACGAGTTAATTAGAGAAGTTAATGCATCCGTCAGTGCCACAACACCATGCCTTAAAAGAGCTGAGGACAGAATGTCAGGACCAACCTCTGTGATAATTTTAGTGGTGCGGAGAAAATGAAGCACCTCTTCTCTAGAAAAACTTGTAACTGTCATGTCATCATCCTGACCAAATCCGTTCGGGTTGGGATAGATGAAAACATTATTTATGCTGTCGACATCCAAAGAACATTTCACGTTTCTTTTCCTTGTCTCACAACAGTCGAATGCCTTGCCATAAAAATCGGTTGTTGTTACCGGATTTGTAGAAGCGTTCCTTACGTCGTCTTAGAGACTTCAGCATCTGGGAGGAAATATGGCTATTTGAGACGAATAGTGTGTCTAAACGACGGCAGATATCAAAGATTGCGTTGACCGCCACCGTGAAAATTCTTATACTGTCATTAAGCAGGGAGTCGAAAGAGAAGTAGGCAGATGCGAGTGGAACGGTTTTTGAAGGAGAACAAGGTTGTTGTGTAAAAAGATACGGAGGCGAACTCAGATTTGATTTGTTTGCCTGAAGAAATGGAAGGCTGACCGAGAGTGTACCATGGGCCCTAAAAGAAGTAAGCAATGATCACTACTTGAAATTAGAGTGCGCAGTTTCAGGGAAAATAAATCAAAGCGGTTGGTAATAACTCTATCCAAAATCGAGTTGCCTCTGGTGAGAGAAACGCAGAGGTCAGTCAAATCAAACCCAGTTACTGGTGGGGTAGATGCATGACTGAAATCACCTACAATAATATGTAAACTTTTTCGAATGCTAGAGAAGAGTCAAAAAAAGATGTGATATTGTGTTACGAGCTAAACGGGGCAATATATAAGTTCGTTATGATTGTGATAGTATTTCGAGAAAACCTAGGATGACACTGTGTCACGAGACAGTCAATTCCGTTTAGCCAGCATGTATGAATAGCTTCGGACTTGCCAGACCATAAGGGGTTTATGCATGTTGCCACACCGCATCCAGTCTTCTTCCTGTCCGAAACTGTCCTGCCGGTGGAAGCTGAATCTGTCTATCGATACAAGTGGATCAGGAATACCCGGATTCAGCCAAGTTTCTTGTATGCAGCGAACCATAATATTCAGCAACAAGTCAAACAGTGATATTGCACGAAAAAATGGTTTGGAATCTGCTGTTCCATTGTGGCTCACTGATACGTTTCCCATGATTTCCAAGCTGCAAACAGAACACCTTTAAAGCTGCATACGAGCTGACTAACCTAATATACATTTTTTCAAGTAAATGCTTGCAGCTGAATAACTTTATTCATTTCCCGTCTTCAAACATCGTATGGAATAACTGAGTTACGCATGCATCTATACATCAGTGAGCGATTTTTCCCCGCAAATATGTGCCTTAGAAAATCACAGTCGCAAAAACGGCTCGCTTTTGTTTTTTTTTCCTTACTGTTTTTTTGTTTTGAGGGGGGGGCTTGCAGTCTGTATCTTGTTTGACTGTCAACATTGTACAATACCGAAAGATTGGAATGGGTCGGAGCGGTGATTGCCGGATAATCTAACACGGAATCCGTTGACTGCATTCCTCAGCTTTCTGGTCATAAGCTGAATGAAACTGTGGGAATTGTAAAGGTAGAGATGGCAGTGGGGGAAAACAAAACGCCTAATGAAATTACCCAAGAAAATCTGCAATGGCACAGGGTGATTCCGAGTGCATTACTGCCACTTTCTGAAAGCGATGTGTGCTCCAAGATCGCACAAACTAGGTCACAGGACCTCCTGTATGAACGAATGATACATTGTTTACAGCATTCATCACTCACTAAGTTCAGCTGCCTACAGATAAATTATAGACTACGGAACAAAGCGCAAGGACTGCATCAATCGCGGAGTGGTTTACACTAAGTTGCTTCTATATGAGATAACTGATCGCGTATTCAGATTTCCAGGATGATTTATGTGGGTATTTTTTATTATTTTAGCCGTGCTAACCAACTTAACATCGCTAGTTTTATAAGTATCGAATATACATAAAGCTTGAGAGTAATGGCTTTATTTGGATTAAATACTCAAATTTTTTAGATTATTACTACAAGCAAAGTGATCTGTTCCTTTATTGAAACCCAACTGAGAGATT
This sequence comes from Fasciolopsis buskii, assembly GCA_008360955.1. Lineage (NCBI taxonomy): Eukaryota > Metazoa > Platyhelminthes > Trematoda > Plagiorchiida > Fasciolidae > Fasciolopsis > Fasciolopsis buskii. Next base: position 30,089 of record LUCM01002603.1, on the reverse strand, counting down.
GTTAGTGAATCCGCCATAGCTTGGGAAAATTCAAAGTTCCCAAGAAATTCTCCTACCCTTATGGAAATGTTCCTCAGGTGAAATCCGCTGACATTAGACTAGGATATGCAATTCATCGGCATCTTGAGGCTTGGACGTGACTGTTATTGACTGAAATTTTTCCGTTCTCTATCGTTCTCTTACTTTGGACCCTCTAATAGCGAGAGTGACATTCGCGATCACAAGGCCGGAGTTCGTCAAGGTGGAAATTGCATCTTTTGTCATTCGCTCGAAACGAGCCACAAATCATCACCCGAAGATCGCGGTTTTCGAAAATTGAAAGGACCCTTGGACTCAGTCGCCCGAGCAGTGCCTTTCAATGTTTTTCACCAACCATGCATGCCAGAGATGTTTGTGAACTTGTTGTGAGCATTGCCGCTAAATGTACATGGTCGCGTAAATTTATATGGTCAGCTGTCAAGTTCATTCTAGACTGCCATCAGTGTTCGACAAAGATTTCTCATACCTCCACTCTTGACTAGCTTCATTATCAATGAGGTGAATGATGATGTTTTAGGAGCGCTTCAGATTTGCGCGTCGAACTGACAAAAGGAGGAAATTCATATGATTCAGATTACGCAGACGACTTCGCATGTCTTTAGTAATTTACGGAATTTCTGCAACGCGCACCAGACATACTCACAAGAGCTATGGCTCTGTCCGGCTTGTTTTGCACCCTTAAAGTATAACGTACTGTCGCAAGAATGGACAAGAGCGATACTGAGCATGATGGTTGACGATTACGTACTAACGGTCGTTAACTATATCAGTTTCCTGGCCAGATTCTTGAATAAGAAGCAGAAGTAGGTATACGCATATCCAAGGCCCGAGCAGCGATGCTACACTGAAAATCTCGCGAGTCCGAATTATTACTTCACTAAAGTTGAAGGGTCTTTGTGCCGTCCCCTAGTGCGCTCAGTTTTTTTGTATGGTTGCGAAACATGGAGTTTGCATACTGAGGATTGTTTCCCTTGTAAGCGTTCTACCGTCAACGTCAGCTTAGCATGGCCAACACTGAGCGGAACGACCGCTTGAGTATTGTGCAGGTTAGGAATCCAAGATAATTAAAAGGATCTGAAATTGGGACAAAACGAAAATCCGTAATCCCTCACCCCAACTTAAACATTCACACATGCTGACTTTTCTTGTTTATAGCACACAAGCAAGACAATCTGCAGCTCATTTAGGGTTGTGTCATCATATGCAAGCTCCACGGTGCTTACTTAACTTCGAAATACCTCAGTGATGTAAAATTTGGTCGTACCTCAAACAAGATTACCTAAATTTCTATTTGGCCAGGCAAGTGACCTAGGATGAAATGTGTTCATCACGACCATCCACGGGCCCACAAATGGATGGTCGCGGTAAAATGAGGACGCAAAGTGGCCAACTTAGATGAGCTGAGCGTTCAACCCCTGGAACTTTGAAAGGGTCAACCTAAACTACGATGACATTTTGGAAAAGAATGTGCATTGTAGTATATCGAACAGAATGCAAACAGAACGTTTATTATCATCATTGTCTTAATCTGTATTGTGTAAAAATCGGCTAACAGGTTTTTCAGTTCGATCTCAAACATTTGCTGCAAGGCTAAGACTGCAGATTCGGGAGTGATTTGTGATAGGTTTTATCCACAATTAGGTCACACTCACAACGAAAATGCTCTCCTCATCGGTGCTGCTAAGCTTCGCTTCTGAATTTGTTGAGTGCTCCATATATGTAATAAACAAAAGGTTCACAATCATATCAGTATGTCTGTCCACCGAAGATAATTTTTGTGAAAGACAAGGAGGAAATAGGTGATGTTAAATCAGGGGATCAAGAAAAAATATACCAGCAGGTCAGAGCCGAAATCGCATTTAGTTGTTGCATTCCCAGAGCCGGGGCCAGAAGCTATAGCCAGGTGATCTAGGACCACCTTCGCAAGTTTTCATGCTACCGTAATTCGACTGATTTTCGTAGCCTGAACTTTTGTAAGACGGTCAAGGCACATGGCGCTTGCCGAACCCCATAAAATGGAACCCGTTATCTTTGGAGATGATGACAATCCTGAATAAAGAAGAGAACAGCCTTTCTGGCGCAAAATATGCTCGTTGTTCTTTGACTTGATTTAGACTTAGCAGACACGTTTTTGTAAAAAGAGATGGGATTTGGTTGGAACAACTTCAGATCTATCTGGTGCGTGATCATTCGTAAAAGCTTTATCTGCAGTCGTTAAACTTATTGCACCCTCTAACGAAAGCCATCGAAATTTCGAATTCCCCATTCGTTTTCCGGAAGTAGTTAGATAAAAGATAAACTGTTAAAGATCGTCATAATTTAACTTCCCAAATTTAACAATTGTTAGTTAGATCCAAATGTAAGGTTCTGAATAAATGTATACTGGCTTGCCACACATCACTGCGTTGAGAGAAAAATGTCGTTTCTTAGGTACCAGCCGCCGTCGGAGCCCGACAAAACTGGGACCTTTCAGGGCACTTCCTAACCTTCTTCATTTTAACTTCCCTTTTGGGGCGGACCGCAATTCCGCAGCGCTGACCATATTATCCTGAATGGTCTTAACAATCAGCTATATCGCTTACTGACACCCGAAAAAATTGCCATGCCATGTTTTACTCCACTTCCTAAGTCTTCTCAATAGCTACATTTACAAAAGCTCGAATTATAGTCTACCTTACATTCGGCCAAAAAGAAACAAGTTATTCATAAAAGTTTGAGCTGAACGCAAACTGATTTCCATCCGCGTGATTTATTTTCTCCCCTGTTTTATCGGAGGTTCCTCAAGCTGCATTTTTAATAATAGTAGCTGTGATCACTCCCAGGAGGTAATAACACACTGTTTTAAGTCAACACACTGGTTTCATTGCATTCATTTGTATGTCTTCTTCAGTTGCTGGCTTCTTAACTCGATTTAATAGCAGCCATTAGTCCTTATTTAATAGTCATTTCATGTTAACACGACTTTCAGTCTGATACCCACCTTGTGTTCTTTGCAGCTTCCATAAGGCTGGGCTGAAGAGTCGCAAATTCTTTAACTGTCCACCTGTTAAAAAACTTGGTCATTTAAAGGAACCAATCTAGTGTTCTGCCGCATTACCTAGTTTGGGAGTGAATTAGAATTTTTAAATTTTGTTTCCTGCGAACATCCCACTATTGCGTTAGACATTTCCAGACACAAATGTTTTACCTAAGTTTGGCGCCCACTGTCCATGAATACGCAGGTTCCGGTTCTCGTTTACTTGTTTCTCGTAGTATGCGTTTGTAAAACAATATGTGGGATGGGTTGCCTGACAGGCTTAAAATGTAAAATTCTCGAAAACCCACGTAAGCCGAAACCCAGTAAAAATTTCACACAATGAAAATGTAACAAGTCAAAGCAATATGATGGTCTGCAGGATACATCCGTTAGTAGTCCCGGCTTGTTTTTATTAGGCATGACCTCAACCGGAAAAAGCACACATTTCTGGAATAAAAGTGCAAATAATGACGAAATCCACAATAAGCCATCACCTCACGTTACTGGGTCAAACAGTCCACACATGACTTGCTGGTTTGCACGGTGCGCCCACTTCAAAAAAACGTGCTCATTCTTCGTTAGACCGAGGGTGATCAAACCAGCTTGAGGTGGCTAAAGTTGGTGGATAACGCATTAACCTGAACCATTAGAGCCGTAGGCGTTGTTTTATTTAAATAACTTTAAGGTTTATGCATCACCGATTGACAGTGCACGATAATTACGCTTGATTGACGTTCTTGCTAAGCATGTGCCCAATTAAGAATATATCATTCAAGTCTTCACTGTGAATTGGACCCGTGGAAACAACCTACGAAATCAGTAATTCGATCACCCGTATTTTAAAACTATGCACTGGCTTTCTTGGCTTTAGGCCTTATTACGTATCAAAAAACGTGGAAGAGACATTTCTCATAGCCCCTAGAACCTAATTCTGTCAGAGACAAAGTGAACCGACTAGCAAGACTATGAATCTTGCAGTGAAATGGAACCAAAAATATTTTAATAGGTCAGTTGTGGCACCGGGCGAGCAACCAAACCATTACTTTCCGCGTACAAAGTAACTGTCACAGCTCAATTTCGAACCTCTGACAAAGCCTAGCCTACACTATCAACATTGTGCAGCTAATACTCGTTCTTACAATACCGACAAAATATAATTCACCTTCTGAGGTAAATTACTCAGTCAAGCCGCGCAGACAAAAACGAAGCCGTATAAAATAATTGCATAAATCGGGATGCAGTCGTTTATCTTATGGTCTACTGCCGTTGGGGTGTGTTACGGAGAGATTCCGACGACAAGCTGCCGCAGTCAAGCCCATAAATCTGGTAGAAATCATAAGTCATTTTCCGGTAGCACGAATCAAGCTGATTATAAATCACGAAATTACACTCGGTTTTTCCAACGTACTTCGGACCAGGATACTGGTGAGTGAACCGCGTCGATGCTGCACTGCAGCCCGCTTCTGTGGTTAACTAAACTGCTGTCCTGGCATTCAGCCTTATTTGGTCCGCAGTAAATCCTGTATTTTATGTCGTTCACTCAGTTATGTTGGTCACACCAGCGTAGCTTAAGTAATTTGTGAGTCACATCTGGCTCATGACGGGCTACAGATTCATTGTGGTGATGTATTGTGAGTAGGTAAGCAGCATGCCTCACGCGGCGTGAACTGTCAGGTCAACAATTAGGTACCATGGGGTGTTAATCAACGAAGGGCTTTCATAATTCCGTCAGATTTCTGATAGGGAGAAGCACAGGGTTAACAGCAATCAATCCAACGTTTCCGTTCATCTTTTTAATTTCTTTTGCTAATGGAACAACCATATCATCCGCAGCCAACGGCGGAAGATGACCGACGATGGGACGGATTAAACCCGCGACCGTTATGTCCGAACACCGCGACTATATCCGCTTAACCAGGTTCAAAAGTGATATTTCGTCACACTTGATCTCGTTCATTTATTTTATCCACGAGGAGGCATAAAAATAAGGTAAATCTACGCCTACATTAAAAATACCGCAAAACAATGTCTTTATGTTATTAAGGCTACATAAGCAGCTCATAATCATTGTTCAAAAGAATCCACTGTTGAATAACTTATGATTATCAGGTTCGAACACCACGTAAAAGCATTAGGACATTCTTGAACTGATGTGATTGTTACAATGTTAGCTCTATTACTCCTGCTGTGTGGGTTGAATGGTTTTCTTTTCATTTCTTTTAGACCCGAACTGTCCGAAGGTAATTCAAATGACCAGAGTCTTCCGAATAATTTAGATGCTCAGGCAAGTGTTCTTTCTAAACAGCAGGATCCGCATCAAGTGAACGCATGTTAATTACAAAAATACTGATCCAACTAAATAGGGTAGACTCCCACTAGGGCAGTGATTTGCCTAATTCAGAATGAACAACATTTTCCGTCAGTGGTTAGATTTCAACCATACGCTCCCCTTGATAAATTGGCGACAACCTCCACCCAGCTTCTTATAGTTATTTGAAATTACCTAATTCAAAAATCGTCTTTATGTGAAGACATTTTTGTCTCGCGTTGAAAGCTTTCTCTTTAGAAGAATATTAAGGTTTTTCAAGTGTTATATCTTCAGTCCTTGTTTATGAATGAATTAGATAAGGTAACAATCAGGTCAAATACAGAAAGCAGTTCTGCGAACGTGATGTGCGCGCAACTTGAATTTACGGTCCCGAAACCGAAGAAGGCTGTTAGTGTGTCTTTTCGGTTGCTCGCGTAGGATTCGGGTCACGAATACCAGCGCAACGCAACAAGCTGAGTCGTCTTGGAAGAATCAAAATAGTTTTTGCCATTCAGTTTCCTATTTCTACTGTTTTACACAAACTTCTTTATCTGTGATCTGTTGCTCTAGTTATGAAAATTTAAAATCATTGGCGGTATTAGGATAACGGAGTAATTTTCAGCACAGTCAACGACCAATTGACCTGGTTCCTTTAGTCCCTAAATAACGACACAAGAAAGAACGGATTTACGTATGAAGCTTTCTGAAAGACCCTTTTACGGATCTACCTCCTTCTCTTATTACATTTTATTCGTGCGTGATGGTCATCACATTGTTAGTTTTCTCTCGACCAACAATGTAAATGCTTCTCATATTTTAAGTTGACGCTTGTGTTGATAATTGGCAACCACCTTGGGTAATTGCCAGGTTCTCTCACAGTCACCGGTATTCATTGTAAAGCAAGATGTTGATTGGGTTGCTTTCAAATCGTCCACAAAATTGAATACGTCGCCCGGATCGACACTTTCTGTTCACCATGAGAAGCTTTGAATGCCTTGATAGGGAACATCAGAAAATGTCATAAAATGTTGTAAAAATAGATGAAAAGCACGTTTTGAACACTTCAAAAGTTTGAGGTGACATTATTTGCCTCTGCTGTGCTTGGGAAAGGACGTGAAACAAACTCCAAGTTGCGAGGCACTTTATAAGAACGGAATCCGTTATTAATTGTTTCCTGTTTTCCAGTAATTAGTGTGCAATAATTTTCATTCCATCTGCAGCCTAAATTCCACTGATGATCGAAATAAAATTTTTGCAATAGTTCACTGCTTGGATGACAATTTCAAAGGAACTTTATCAAATACCTTCATCTCCTCTTCGTTATTAAAGATACCGAACTGCCTCCATGCTCGATGGGCATGAGGCTTTCATCTGATGAAAGAAAAGTTATATTCCTCTGCCTAAAAATGATTTGCTTTCAATGCACCCAAAGGCGATCGCATCCATTCTTGGTTACTAGCCGAGCTGCATATGCGACCCATGCGTGAAAGAAATAGGAGGTTTGGTCTTCAAGCGTAAGACGATGTGAATCAAAATGTTATCACTGAATTAATATTGTGCTAATCCGAAAATGTGACGAGAAAACGTCGCTAAAGCTGACCTCAATGGAAATCTATTCTTCGGGGAGCAAATACTGAAACGTGCTAGCCGTGAAATGAGGCGTCTATACAAAAGACTAAGAAGCTTCGTCCGCATTGATAATTGGCAGTTAGAAGGTAAAAACTCATGAACACCAATACAGAAGATACTAGTGCTCACTTTTTCATACTCAACTTGTAAATAGAACTCATCCAAGTCGTACTGTTATCCTTGTTGCAAATAAATCACTGTGCATTTAACGACTGACACCCACTCCGTCTAACTGATGTGATCTAGTGGTACCGATATAAAACAATCAACCATCACGAAATGTAGCACAGTCAATTCTTGAATTTCTTTTACACTCATTTTCCCAATGCGACTTTTAAGGGCGAGAAAACGAATCGCCAGAAACAAACGTGTATATCCGAACTTGTAATCTCACATAGTAATAAGTACACCCAGGAACCTAGGAACTAGAATCGTTTGAAATAAATAATTTTCCCTGAAATAACTAACCGTGATATCAATAGTCAACTTACGATTAAGAAACCATGGGAGAACTGTACACCTGCTTCATGTCTCTTGGGAATCACGAACTAGATTCTTTAGCTAAGCTCATCTGAACTAGTCAGACGTTTTGCGCCAGGCACCAGGAGCATATTCAAAGGGCAAAATGTTTTTCTGATAGTGTTTAGAAATCACAGTGTAGCCCACCAAACTTGATTGCGGTTTTACTTCATTTCTATTATATATAAACCGAAAGAACGTTGCAATATACTTTTGCTTAGCCCTATTTTCTTTTCCCCTTGTTTTAATATACCGCCATCCAACAGGGCAGCAAAACAACGTGCATTGAATGACACATCCATAGCTATATGCTTTCGGATCAGTCTGTTGGCCGGAATATGCCGATTATAAACACGCATGAGACTTTTCCGTCTGGGTTGCAATTCCCTCGTGGAATATGCCTAGTAATCTGTGAAATGTGGTTACCTGCTGCAAGTCACTGCGGTTTTTTCTTGCCAGCATGGCTTTCGGTTGTGAATGTGATCAGCGCCGTCGATGTTGAGTTCAATCGCTTCTAAAAAATGTGATACAGTCTGCTTAACCGCTTTTTGGTGGAGCTATCGAACCAGGTCTGCTGACGAGCGAAAGACTGTTGCTGACAATCGCCGGTACGGTAAAAGCTTTCGACTGATTCGCGTTTCGTCATGCTGGCATCTAAGATCATTCCGCAATCATCGCCATATGGTGCCAGGTGTAGTTCTAAAACGAGCGGTGAAATCCACATAAAGGTGTTCCAATAGGACAGAAAATAACAAACAAATATGAAAGTCACCAAATCGTATTGTAGGTATATTGGATTTGTACTAAGAATTATAAACCACACATCACCAACCTTCAAATTATTATGAATGGGAGTGAAAGTGGCTTCATAAACTTTAAAGAGTAAGTGAGCTTCCTTACTGCGTGCTTATGCATTTCATAAACTAGCAAAGTATCTTCAAAAAATCATTTTGTGACCCTCGCACAAAGCGACCTAAAAACGTTATCAACATGTTAGTCAGAAAAAATGTGGATTATTTTCTTGATTATTATGATGAACTCGTTCCCCATGTGGTAGCATTTTCAGTGTGTCCTGTGGGGGTTGAAGAAAACTCAAAATTACACGATTATACATCTTCACTGTACAAGGCCACGGAAGTTATTGTAATATGCACGTGGGGCAATGGTCTTCGTTGGGGTTCATATGCATCACAACCCGAGAAGGACAACACAAAAGGAAAACGAGCGTGAGCTAGACCCCGGTGAAAGCACCAGCCAGTAGCAACATCCAGCATGCCAGCCCACGACCTCCAAGTTACACTGCTCCCCCCCATCGAAGAGCACTGCCCCAGTCGACATATTACAACGCTGCACCGAGCGCTATCAACCAAAAAGTCACGTGATCAATTTCTCGAACCCCGATGATTCCGAACAAATCTGAAGTGTTCTCCGTTTCGGTTACAACGTCCCAGTTTAAGAGACTTCCCAGGTCTAATATAAAAAGGGGGCAATGTTTTTGCACGTTAATTTTCAAGGACGTTCAACTGGCCAAAAATTTCGTGCGGCAATACATAAAAGAGAATTGTCCATACATACAGTAACCTCATGGCAGACGCTAAGGAAATGTCGCATGGACACAAACAGTGAGCTACCTGGTGCTTAGTCTCATTATAAATGTTGTTTTGGGATTTTTGTATAGAAAAGAAAGGATGATTATTTCATCATTACCAAAGGTCCAACATAAAACATTAAGTGCCATTATCTTGAGCTTATTTCGGGGTAAAAGGGGGAGAAAGAAAATTTATAGAATGAGGAAATCCATTTAACTCAGACTTTGCACACTTTCCTTATTCACGGGCACAGTTAATATTGCTGTATAGATCCCTACAAAAGACCATTGCCCTCGCATTACTGACTCGAGAAAGGGCAGTTATATTTCAACGACAATGAAATCATTTGTATTTTCCCTTCTGTGTCACTGCATGATCAAATGTGATCTCAGTCGGGTCTAGAACCTTTTGAAAGTTCTGGTTCACTGTTTATTACGGCGTGCATGACCACTCAACCGAAATTTTGATTACCAAAAAACCGAAGCGACCTCCAAAATTCGTGGCATGAGGACACGATGAATTCCCTATCCGAAACTATCATACCACGAGATATAGGAATATTTCATTATCATAGGCGGTTACAAACTAGAACGTTTTGCTGCCGCCTAACTTCTTGTTCTTTACGAGATTTCGTCTTCAATTAAAGACTTAGCATCAAAATATTCTGTTACTGCCTGGGGTCACATCACCCTCTTACTAACAAAGTTGATATTCGTGGAGTAACTGCAAGTGTACGAAGTGATGGTCTATACGTTAGTCGTCAGGAGTTTTGGATGAGAGGTAAATCTGAAGCTTCAATTAACTTTTTTTCGTGCAGAACTGTCACAGCCTTTTTGGTCCTGCCTGTTACTCCTTTTCAAACATGATCATGTTACTGGGGGCCGAAGGGATCGACAGCATATCTTTCAATGCCAGGACAATGGTAAAGTGATCATACTGCAAACGCTTGCATAACATGCTGCAGCTACTTGCTTTTAACAAAAACGTGGCATTGTAATAATACTTTGTGAAGGAAATGCCGCCGTAAATTATCATATCCACATTGTTTATTCTACGTGGAGAAAGTTAGGAGTTTGTGGAACAGTTCTATTGTTTCACATGCCCTTGGAGCAAAAGTTCTACGCAACTCCGCACTAGTTTATTTTCCGTAGGTGACCGCTTCCGCAACGAGTGTTTTGCATCTGACTGTGCACCCGGTACTGGTCATGTCCACTAGCCGATTCAGTTGACAAGAGACCAATGTCCCTGTTTTAGGTAGTCAGGTGAAGCAGAGAAAAGATACTAAGTTTATTGTGGTTCTTTCTGCTCAGTACATTCACGTTCTTTACAATGAAATCGGATTTCCATTCTGGAGTGATTCAAAAGTGTCAAGGTTTCCATTCAAGTTGACTGAATGAGAACTAGTGAACACTGCACTTTAATTCCTCTAACTTTGCCGCGTGGTGGTTTTTAGCCGATTAAGACTACAACCATACGCTTGCATTGACATACAAGTATAGAATCGGGCGCGTGATGTATTCACACTTGAGTTGACGGCTGACGCTCACTTGTGACATTCTCACATGTTTTTTGTTAATGGACTGCAACCGACCGGCCTAATTAAGCTAACCGAATCGGATAATGTGCGCGAAGGACTTCAACTCCGGTTAGATATGGCGCTTACTTGATAATTACGCGTTGTGTTAGAAATTACTGGATACTAGATTCAGATGAAAAGAGCGGGCGACTGTTTACGCATTTTTGAGGATTCTTGTTTTTTCAGGACCAAACGACGTAAGCAGCGTATCGAAAAATCGATGCTCCATGTATTGATTTTTATTGCGAATGATGTAAAGTTAATAACAGCGTTGTTGGTAGATGTAATGTGTCAACGTTTCGACTACCGCGGGTAGTCTTTCTCGAGGCAATTTTTATAATCAGATTTGATTGTCATGTGCAAACGATAATCCACAAACCTTTTGGATTCATAAACTCATAATATCCACCTATCCGGTCGTAGGTGTGAACTGACATGAATAAATATGGCGTATTTTCTCAAAAAAACTAACAGCCAAGCATAGTATCGCTATCAAAGAAAATGATAAATGTACATCATAGACAGTTGTTTGAACGGCCAACTTAGATTCACGGGTGAGCTTTCTGTGAGCCGCCGACCAAAGCAGCCTTACCGTTAAAATGATACAATAGGAAATTCGGCAGAAAGTGGTATTCAATTTTCTGCTTGGCTCAGGCCTTTTGCACGGCCACAGATGAATTCTACCCTGAATTGTGTTTGCAATTATACAGATTGTAGCATTTTCCTGCAATCTGACTTTACGTACTCTTATTACATGACTTCCAACTGGCCCTAAGCCCGCCTTTGATAAACGTTTTAAGAATCGGGTTGGAAGAAGCCACAATTGCATGCACTCCGTTCGAAAAAACCGGGCGAACTTTCACCACTGTTGTTATACAGTCCTGTTCGACCAGACGATCCCGAGATCCAGTGACTGAACAGAAAAATGTAAAGCACGGAAGCCTCTCTATCCAATTCACCAAAGTATGAGGAAAACATACATCGCGAGAAGTGAGCACCTTATTCCTCCTTTTTGACCTCAAGTCAGCAACGATCAGCATGATATTGGTTCGCAGATGCAGTTGACCAAGTCCAACTTAGGCACACAATGCAGAAAATTACACAAATTTATTGGTCATAGTGCAGAGCTCTGAAATGTGGGTTGTATTTGTGTGCACTCTTATTTCTGATCCCAAAGTGGAAGACAGGGCTGGAACGTCAAGACGAAATGCCAATAAGCATAGTGCACAAGTTGCGAAGTACTGGACTTATCCACGGTTGGCATGTCTTAAAACCGAAAAATCTATATTGATGTGGACTCAAGAACTTCAAGGTGCTTTTATTTTCCTCCGGAAGACGTGCACTCCCATCAACACTAGCAACAAAACCAGATTCAAATCACCGCAGAATTCTGTTTTAGTAAAGAAAGGACGGAGAGTTTATAAGACAAACGAATGCATATTCAAGCCAGTGAGACTGTCGTTGGTTTCGCTGGTTTCCTAAATGAACCAAACCGCTTGTTGGTTCACAGTTCTAAATGACCAAGAGTCTCTCGTTTTGAAATAGGACCAACAACACTAGTTGGCGTGTTTTTCGATGATCTGTTTTGCTTTTTCTAGGTTGTTGACCTAATGGTGTCGATTACCACACCGTTCATTTGACTTGACTATCATGATGTTCTCATCCACTCACGATGTGACGTGGTGGATGGAAGCCGACTAAATAGTGTGACACTGTTCCGGTCGAGATGGTGAAAACAGCTTACGGTGTAGCAGGCCCAGAAAGTACAAACTAATTTCTATCGATTTAGCCTTCCGATCACGATTTGTTTTTAGGCTACTACTGGTAACAAATGAGACAGACCAGTTTGACTTTGTCTCTTTCTCTCACCGTCAGTGCAGTCGACCAGGAAAACAGGGTTTTCCCTGAACTCAAGGACTTCTCTCTAGTTGAAAGACTATTGTAGTAAGTGTTCATAAACAAACAGTACTGATAAGTGAATGAAACTGACTAAACGTAGTGAATATCGTGCCATAAATCAGGGACCTGCGAACTGTAGCTGAACGGTGCAAACCATTGATATGTACATGTACCAAACTGCAACGTAAACATAAAATTACGTTTTGATCTGTCCATTTTGGTGACTTGCGTGTTCTGACTTACTGGAGCAACTCAGAGTGGTCTCATGTTCTAACAATCTTCTACGGATGAATAGATGATGACTTCAGGCTCGCCGCTCAAAAAACTAGAAAAAAACCAACCTGAGCTACAGAACAAACCAATATTCAAAATTTTTGGTAACGATCTTGATAGACCCAACCGTAACCAACTAACAAATAAAGAAAAAACGCAATTAGAGCTATTTCTGCCATTAATTAAAAAGACCTCATTATAAACGGACATCCAAAAGCTACGAATAAACTTTTGACTTGGAAATGTGAAAGTCGCGCAAACTACCTGTGTTTATGTGTTTCCAATTGTTTGCTAACAGTACACCCAAATCGTAACGGATGCATAAGTTCCCGCATTTTCATTTTGAGGGTGAACCGCGACCATGACGTAAGGGTCACAAAGTACTTCATACAGATCCATCGTTGCATGGTAAACCATACGTTTCCAAAGAACGTACTGTGAACATACATACATGTCATGTGCCCCACAAAGACAGAACCTTGCACGCAATAGGATATCAATATCCCCTCCAAATCAAATAATCTAATGTGTCCTGGTTTAAAAGTTAACTTACCAATATGACGAACGGAATTTGTGCGCTTCGCCGGAGGCGTTCATCATACAAAGGTTCCATCTTTACTGGAACTAATGCACCATTTAATTTTCATTCATTTGCTGAAAAAAAATGCTCTCTGTCTGGCACGTGCAGTACACTTGATGCAGTTTCCCAATATAATGTTTCAAAAGCTGAAATACAATGTGGGCACTTGAAGGAGGGCACTAAGTTTGCATACGGCTTTCGATAAAGCCCAGGCACTGAACATGGCCAAACAACAGAAGTCTCATCAAAATGCTTTGATTTTAAAGCACTCTGCTGCGGCTCTTGCCACTCCTCGCCCCGCAGTTTTCACTGGACTCGGCGAGGATAGGGTAGTGACCATCCTAAATGCCTTCTTTGTGATCAGAACAATTATCTCTGATAGAAAAACTAGATATATAATATGCAGGGATTTTGGAAAAATATTCCTTTCAAAAAGTTTGTTTAGTTGGACAGCAGAGCGAGTTATCATCTGTTTGTTCTCCCATTACAGAGAATATATCGCTGCCGAGCCGGAAATTCGTTCAGATTATACCCGCAATCTTGGAGTGAACAGTACTTCCTGGGGTGCAGTTACGGATAAAAGTAGTGAAACTACCTTCGTCCTTGAGAGTTTGTCACAAACCGAAATTTAAGGCTAAATCATCTCGTTGATAAAGGCTGAAGCCCTTCCTCCTTGCTCCCTACAGCAATCGACCTATATGTGGTTCTATTTCACTCCAAGTTATACTGTCACAGTTTCTGGACCCCTTCCAGTGCTCCTATGATGTACCGCTTCACTACGTTCAGGCGCATCAGACAATATTCTGGAGACCATGAAGATGTGAAGCTACGTTTACTTTTACAACCATGGAGACTGCAATAATGTGTTCCGGTTTTGATTCTTACCTGGCACCACAAAACTACCGGAAATTTCATAGCCATAGAAGTCGAACCATGTCAAATACAACATCAGTGTCTCCAGTATTGAATTATATCTCCCACTCGAGCAGCACACCCCTGAGGGAAGCTTACGGTTGGCCCCAACCATACTATTGCAAGGCGTGAGTTAACGCCACGGGTGTCCCAAGGTTACCTCGTAGTTAGCCTTGAGCTTAAAGCAGATTTTGACCTAAGTCAACGACGACCCAAAAACATGGAGCAGCTCGCTAAACAGAGTAAGACCTCCAACCATTGCGCAGAAGGATCTCGTGAATCACAGCTCGGTAATCAAGCCAGACCTTACGTCGTGGACTGACTCTATTGAACCTACTTTTCAGCTTTAATCTGTCTCAGATACAGTCTATGAGGAGAAATTTGATCTGCGAGCAGGAATAACACCTCTCAGCTACCATGAACTGTCAAAATTCAGTACTTACTCGACTGAATGAACTTTGTGACTCAACATACTACACCTTAACTCAGGATTGTAAGTGAAATACTCCTTATACGCATATATACACGAAGACAAGCAAAGTGGCGGCGCAGAAACAACTAGACATTTTACGGAAACTGTTCGGGATAGGGGAAAAACTATTAGGAGGAAGAAAACAATGCTTTTGTATTTTCGTCGTACACAGTTTTGTTTTTCCACTGCAATTGGTGTTGAATTCTAAAAAAAGCAAGACAACTATGGACAGACAGCACAAAACTTGCACTAATGACTCTGATTCTAAGCCGCATTTACCAATGTTTCCTAGTTACAACGATCCTCGTCTTTTTGGTCTCAGTCAGGAAATCAGGAAGCAACAATCGAAGCCAAGACCGGTGATACCCTCTTCATACCAATAAGCCAAGCCATAGCCTAGCCATCGCCTAACTTATTTCACCCTTCCAAGCAAGCGAGAAATTAGTGCGAAAAGACAGACAGCGGGCAAGCATGTGCTAAAGGTTTTCAAGATAAAAAGGTGGGTTAGAAAGATTATCCTAGTCGGAGGACGACCAGCAAGACAAACTGTGATACGTATCTCCTGAATGGCGCTAAGCTACTTTAAAATGATCATGGTTTTTCATTACAATTCTGCAAATCCCTGCAATACTACGCCCAAGCAATAGTACGTTAATTTGTCAATTCCTTACAAGCTTTCATTTATTGGGCATTCTGCGTAGCAGTTTATCGATTCCAGTAATACAATATCGCATTGGGCGTTATTAAAAAGCAAGAGCCCATAAACGTATTCTAGTCCTACAGAGGTCATAGACCAAACACTAAAAAAAGACGCGAAAAATACTCATTTTGCATTCAGTTGAACAAAATACTTATACCCGGATGGAAAACTGAACTTTTTCGCCTAATCTGATAGACTAATCCTATAAGAAACAAAAGTGTGTAATTTAACGAAACTTTAAGTCTGCCACTTTTGTTTTGTTTTCCTGTTCGCTGTGGAAATCAGTCTGTGCGCGGATTCACGCTTCAGCTATATGAAAAGGACGCAGAGTGCGACTGTGATTCTCAGTTGGAAAATCATTCTTGGGGTCGCATAACAGCAGGAATCAACCAGCCAGACTTGCAGTAGAAATGGCCGAACCTAACCAGTCGAACTTTCTAGCGCCGTAAACATTTGTGAACAATTATCGGGATCTAACGGACGTTACGTCTGTCACTGAACTGGCTTTATGTAATTCGGACAAATACCAAGGTGAAAAAGAGATGAAACATCCGAAATTAATTATGCTGCCTCGTCACTGTCGGAATGACCTGCAGAATAGACTATAAAGCAAAGAAAATGAGCTCCCAATTATCTAAGTCACTGGGAATGCAGCTCATGTGGACAGTAACATTTACTCTTTCCGTATTCATCTAGACAAAATGGGGGAAGTAAAAAAGTGTCGAAGCGTTTTATATTACAGGATGAAAACATTCGTTGTCAACGAATACGTAAATCAAAACGTTTTCATTCATATATTGTATTCCTTCTGAACGACTCCAAGGTGATAAATTGGGGTTTGTTGTTGCAGAACGTGGAACTTCGGTTCTAGGTTTAAAAGTTCTTCAACAGTTGTAAACTGACGTACCATTTCAGCTCTCTTTTTATGACTTTAACGACTCGCGACCTTATTTTAGAATGCTCGAAGGTATACGGCGAAGTGGAAATTCCTAGATTCAAAGTTGGAAGTGTTAAATAACCCGATTTCAGCGAACTGAAGAATAAATCTCTCCAGTTTACGAGAGTCAGTAAATCAAGCAGCTCACTCGTTGTGCGAGATCATCATCTCTATACATTCGTCAATCGTCATCGCCTGTAACTCAATTGAGGCTAATGAGGGAACATAAGGAATCTTCAAAGATTGATGGTGAGTTTGAAGAAGCTCTCCTTAAACAGTACAGAAGGTCACTAGCTGGGAAACGATTTACAAATATATTTTGGTCAAATGTTCACTGTTGTTGCTGATCATCAAGCACTAAGATTCACCTATCATCTATTTCACTCGTTCCCTAAATCGTCAGTGCCAATGGTTGTAGATGAAGCAATGCCATTACGATATTGTGCACCGTGAAGATATACTCACTAGACCTAGCAACTCTCTGCCCGAATCGCCATCTAATTGAACGTCATAAACGGCCCAAGACTAATTACTGGCACAACCACTTTCGTCTGCTAGACACAAAAATATATTTTGTCGCAATGACTTTAGGCTAACCCCAGGAGTAAACTTCACATGTAAAATGACAATTCTCGGATTTCTTTGCTCATCAAGAATATTTATCGGCTGCTTCTGATGGGTTACTATGTTTCAATCATCATGTGGTCATTCCTCCAACTTTTCACTAGACTATATCGGCTGACCGACATTCTGGCTAATTAAGTGTCGATAAAACAAAGTTACTTTCTTGCCGTACTAGGTGATTGAAACTGGCTTCAGATGTGTCAAGAACCGTGGAAATCGATTGCGCGGAACGCGTTCGGAATCATTAAATCGGCCGGTATCAAGTGAAGTTTGACAAAGTGTGCATACTGTGAAGCAGTCTTCGATAAACACTATGCCTTAGTATTAGTGATCCATTTATACGGTGGCCTGAAGTCTATTTGACATATTCTCCTACATCAGGATTCCCGTAAATATCACCGGGGAAGAATATTCGGCAGGAAGGAAAATCCTTGTGTTAGCTACAACGATGATGCCCAAATCACCATCAAATTCGCAGATACACTGTTGAACAGTCCCCATTGCAAGCATGTTCGTACTGACCATCACCGCCCAGCCCAAAGGTTTTGCAGAAACCTTTATTCGCACGCTTGAAAGTACAATCCATTCTAATAATCCTCCTTCATTTCTTGAAGTTGATTTTAATTTTGGCAATTTACGCACGCAATTTCGTAGACTTCTAAGCACAACTGAAGGCAAAATTTCCCCACAGACATTCACATCTTGCGTTCATAAAACCATTTTCGAGTGTATTATGAGCATATATGCTAGTCGCCTTATGGACAACAACTAAAATCAGTAAACGGAATCACTATTTCGCAGCCCTGAAAATGAATGGTTACCATCTTAGGCCAGGATGGTCCGTCAGATCACAGATGCCATATTAATCAGGTATAGTTCAATAGGGATGATGAGTCATAGATCCGTTGTTGCACCAGATACCAACTCCGATCTATATATGTACAAGTCAAAGGAGATGCCTGAAGAAACAGCTGCATGAAAATTCGAAAGAATTTGTGCATTATCAGCAAGAGACTACAGATATCTACAACTCAATCCAGCTAACACCAAATGTAATAAGCACAAATGACTCGTACACAGATACGTTAGTGGTTTCATTGTCCCAATACGATTTTGTTAATTCCTGAGATATTATATTGTTCGTGCAATAGTACGTTCATTCGTCAGTTTATGAGTTCTTATTGATTGGATATTCCGCGTGCGGGCTTGTCGATTCTAATGGTACACTATTATGTGCACCGCATCACTGCTGATCTGATGTTCCCACCAGATTCGAGCGATATTTGGAGCATCCTCGACGGTGAGTAGTCAAGTTTTTCCATCCAAAGAACAATGAAAACTGTAGCTTTGCACACCTTTGAGAGAAAGCCGAGTTCGAGATAGCCCCACACACGTTGCAGTTTCCCGAAACTAGGTATGCTTTTCGCCATTTATGATTTGATTTCCTCTATAAACACCATCTGCAGTTGTAATCAAGCTTTCGAGGAATTTAAAATTATCGATAAACTCCAATCACCCACATCAAAGTGAGCAGACATGGTCTCCTGTCAGTTCTTAAAAAGTACCTTGCACTGCGAAGGTTTAAAACACGTATGGCATTGGGATACCTCGACCTCAAAGAGGTCCACGGCGTCTAAGAACACTACGCAAGAAACAGCGTTTAAACACTGGCTGTCCTCTCTCCGGAGTATCCATTTCTCCTTTTACCAAAACCCATCTAGCTAGCAGTATAAATTATATACTTGATCGACAAACGGATGTCGCTTTGACGCTACAGATGTCTCAAATCAACAAATGTCAATCGAGCTTCTTATACATGCGAAGACACTTAATTCAGTAGAAGATCACCGCATGATATCTAGCTGCTTAAAGAACGAAACCTGTTCACTTATCTCAACTTCTTTCCTCTAAGAACAGGGGTCGACTTTTGGCTATTCCAGTCCTGCAACCCAATTTTACAATGTGAACGAACAAAATACCTCCCGAAAAGAAGTGCAGTGGTCCGGAGGGTCGATAAATACATGCAACATATCAAGGTCTACGTTCGAAAGACATTCTAGATCAGACAGTTCCCTACCTGAGTAACTAACAATAGCACAAATCTCATATGAGGATAGACTCAATTCCACAAAAACTGCGATTAATAAGTAAGAAAGAGAGTGAAAGAGGATAGCCATTACGAACACCACCTCCCGTGATGAATTCGGATCAAATTTGGGCATAAGCACGTACTCGACTCCGGCTTTTAGTAAACGGCAAGAGAAGCGAAGTAAATTGATGTCACACATAATGTAGTGAGAGACACCAATGTAAATCTGAACGATGGAACGAGGGCGACCAATAAAAGCATCGGGAACCTATGGAAGATAAGTCTGTAGTCGGACTCCTGCCAAATAGATAAGATATGGTCCATATGAACCCGACCGGATCGAAGATCAGCGTCGTTCTCACGGATACGAGTTTCGTGAGCACTAGGCAATCGACAGAAGATAATGCTTGGATGTAATATATAATAAACTCAGTTCCCACGATTTCCGGCAGAAAACCTATCTCCTTTTTTTAGAACTCGGTAAAACCACTTGCTAAAACCAATCAAATAGAAATAAACACCTTCCGTCCCGATCGAACCTAGCATTATACCATGTACAACGCTAAAACCCTGAAAAACGACGAGGACAATCCATCCGATATAGCAGCTCTAGGCCTCTTCAGAAAGCCGATCGCGTTGATGGTCTCTCCTCCTGAGGAATGATTGATTTTTAGCTGCAAGTTTCATTTGCAAGGAAAGTGAAATGCCCACTACTGAACTGGGATAATTAAACTCTGCTCAACGTTTCAGACCAATCTTCTGAGAATGAAGCTGTCGGGTATCAGCATTTTTCTGCCCCGATTACCGCTGCTCAGCAGACCGATCCTAATTCTAGATCGTTATCGTTCGTTCTAGCCATCTCAAGTGAAAACAACCAGAGCCCACCGGCAAACTGAGATTCTCATTTATTACGTAAACTCATCAAATATCTATAGGTTGCATTGCTTGCATTATTACGACCGTGCGACTGCTATCATTTCACCGGTTGTCCGGGTCGCGCTTTGACTGGTCCGTCTTGCTCGATGCATTTCACGTGATTCAGATCATGGCGTTTTTTGTTTAATGTGGATCGCTTACCCTGATCGATTGGCCTACCTCACGATGTGACCTTTTTGCACATCCGCAATCGCTTTCGATTCACGTCGCTCCTGCGTATAGATCGCAAATCGTTTGCTACGGTCCGGCGTCGCGCAAGCACGGGTAATCAATGAAACAGCTGTTAGACTAGGGGGCAATACCAATTACAATAACATTCCGTCACAGGAGCAGTGGCTCGTTCGGTACTTGGATCACCTCACCTATATTTAGCCTCCGTGGTGCAATGCTCGGAAACAGTCGGTAAAAGCTGCGGCTGTTTCCGATGGCCACAAACCATTCCATTTGCTTAGCCATAACTGCGTAGGGATTTACGCATTTCACTGGATGCAACATCCGGCGGGATGGATCCGCATACATCCAAAAGAGCAACTGACCTCAAGGATATCCATAGTTTCTAACGTCCACGTGACCTAAAGTCCTGTTTGGCGTCCGCTGATACGTGAAGAGCATCTTAAGCTTGCTCTTGTGGGCATTCGGTTATGACAACAGCCGCATTGGAAGTTTCAACTGAAGCGATCATTGTTTAGAAGCATCTGTGCTGGAAGAGTGGTTTCCACTTTGGTGCGACCACAGAAAAAGCACAAACAAAAGCAAGCAAGGGCTAAGGCGTGGCCTGAGTCAACGAGTAATGGTCAAAATGATTAAAAACCCACGACCGATCCACACCATCGGCACCCAAAGCAATGTGGTTAATATGTGCAACACCGTAAAGGTGAAGCAGAGAACCGACTGAGGTGGTATCACTTTCAAGACCAAATTTAGCTCGTCAGAAAGTTTTTAATCGGAACGAAGCTAAGTGAAAAAATCGCGGTTATCAGTCCCATCGGATGTAACCGCAAGTAGATTGCCGAGGTACTGTTTTGTCTCCCTGAGACAGTTAGATTGACATCAAAATCATCACCAAAAACCATAACGTTAACTGAATGCACACCTCGATATCATCCGGGATAAGTTCTGATAGGGCCCGTTTTTATCATCCGGACAGCAGCAACCGTTGGTGACAAACACAGTGTAATGAATTAACACGCTCATTTCAGTCGATTGCTGTTGGCATGTATACAATCGTCCAACCGCGGGGCACACAAATACCTGCTGATGGGGATCCACTCTAACAATGCTCACCCGGCTCTTGTGACAGAATTATAATGGGTGCCAGCAAGATCACGAGTTGTCGAGACCGGAGCATTTGACACAGTGCAGTGAGACCAAGGTTGCATCTAGGTTTCGAAGAGTAGTTGCGGAAGCCGAGTCCTTCATCCACGTTTCGTAGAGGCATACATTTATTTTAAAAAATATAAGAATCTTCGCTAAAGCAGACTGTTTCCTTATTTAGTGCAATGCGCGAACACAGAACGCAGATAACTAAAATGAATAGTTGGGCCTAAATATTGCGGTCAACTCACTTCTCGCCATTTCACTGATCCTATAATCAAATAAATGTTTTAGCCGCCACCATTCGTGGCATCCTGCACGGTCACTACAGCGGAAGCACGGAAGTCAGTAAGGTTCTTCACAGAAAGAATTTTGGAGCGATTCAGGTCAGCAATACCTGGTGGTTCCCCACACTGCAGGAGAGGTTTTTCTTTACCAGTCCTAACCGGAGAACTCAACTCGACACTTAATGGAACAAGCAAAAAAAAGACGGGACAGCATCCCTTAGGCTGAGGGACTTCCGGGTTAAGAATGCGATATTTTTATCACGGAGAATAACGAATTCGCTCACTATGAAGCGACCCCGGATACTGATTTCTTACTTCCATCCAGTAGAGATTTTCTGGCCGATAAACTGCGTCTCCCGTTTTTTTCCGCCGGAAAGGTTTTTTCAGAAACCAAATATTGGGTATCATAAAACTATGTATATTTTAGCAACTGTCTATGTGAAGCACAATTCTGCCTGGCTTCTGCGCATTGACTTGCCATTTATAGTTGGTCTTCACTCTAGAATAATCAGCCTACACAGCTTGTTGAGTTGCGGAGGTACTCACACCATCGCACCACCTCAGAGTGCAGTCGCATTGCCATGGAATCATGACAACGTCGATCGCCAACAAGAATAATCATTGTTTTCTCTGAATGTGACACACAAATCACATCTTTGGTTAGTCCGACCTACCGACTCTGAATTAGCTGTTCACAGATATGTGGCTTTAAAATGATTTCCTCGGACTTCATGAAAGCTTCAGCATTTCACCTAGTGGCCAGAACCACCCACATAATGCATCGGCGCTGGAACTATTACCCGATTTGGTTACATAGCTTCCTCAAAATTTATCTACGGATTGCAAATCAGCATCTGCAAAATCATGTTTACCCAGACATGAAGACGACAGACCGAGAAAATAATGCATTGTTTACACGTATTTAACAGAACTTTCTGTACGCTCGTCTTCTTTTGAGTCGACCTAACCTAAAGGCAAAACACTTCATCTCCTAGAATCACGAGTATGACTCAAATTATCTGGTATAGAAATTTACTTTTGCTTTTGACGACGCAAAAACTGAGTGCTAATTGGTACAACTGCTCAAAAATAAAGCTAAGGTTCCAGCGTGTTTTGAACGGTAATTTGATCACGGCCACTTCAAAAGTTTGCACTTTGTTCAACGCGCAATTGCTATGAACTAACAATCACGAACGAATTTTCCAGATTTCTGCTTATTTTTCTGTTTAAACTTGAGCAACCAAGCCGGGATCAGATGACTTTACCAACTATTCTTCATTTTTGAGACATCCGTTATGTGGACAGAGAACCGTCCTCCTTCTGTTGAAACCAAATGTCTTTCATCAGAAAAAATAGTAGTCTCAGGTTGTATAACATCAAACGAGGCGTCTGAATGGAACTTCGGCCGGTTATCTTGTTGTAACCGGAGCTACACGACAAGCAAAACACCTCTCCCCAGGAGCAGTATTCCACGAAAATAACTATGGGATGACGAAATAAGACTCTTTCCTGCACCGGACGTAGGACTTCTACGTCGTGACATACCCTGCGCTCGTGTGGTTTCAAGATGGTACAAATAGCAATGCCACTGATCGCCGTTTGGTCCCTGAGGCCACTCGCAATCAAAAAGAAGGTAGATTCAAAAGTGACGTGGATTGTTCTCCACCAAAAATTAAAACAAACACTAAAAGTTATAAAAATCTGTTCCTAGCTAACCTTTAGCTTCAAATGACAAGGTCCAAATCCTTTAGACCCTTGTTCCAGAACGGAACCCTATATGTCGTTATTGTTTAAAAAATCGATTCGTTCGCAAAAACAGTAAATTTCGCATAAACATCTCATAAAATTAGAATGCATTTCCCAACCACAGAGGAGGAAAATGACGTGCTATGCATCGTTTTTATGTGAGTTACAGCTCTTATACATGTATTGTGCTTTGGATAAAGACTGGATTTTCGGTCATTTTTGTTTGGCGTTTGAAGTTGAATTCAGTTGCCGATTAGGCATATCACGATTCTACTCTTCTGTTTTGTTGCTACACACTGCAGCCCAGATGAAACCAAAGATATCTACTACTGTTGTCAGGCGACTTATTTAAATTGCGGTGACAATGCGAAAAATATGCTTTAACTTTTTTGTCTAGCTAACTGCTTCCCACATCTTCCCTCTGTAACTATTTCCGGTGTTCGCACCACACCCCTTTCCAAGTATATCGTTTTCCAATTTGATCAGATACCAGTGCATCTTCAAGAATATAATGGCCATCCTGCAAACTTCCAGCTAGAATCCGAATAACGCTCCCTCGGTAATAGTTGGTAAACAGTATGTACACAGAATTGAGGGATATTTGTGTCCCAGACGACCGACAGTGAGCAGATGAAGCAATGGAATAGGTTTAGTCGAATTCTCGTCAAAAACAAAACCAACAATTGTCCTGTTACTAACAACATAGACTACGCTGTAAGAGGGGCACTGCATGGACCTTTGCAACACATTACGATTCACATACATCAAGAAGAAAAAAATAATTACTTCACCACACCCAAATACTTGGTCATTCAGAGTCACAACCACAGCCTACGTAACCAAAGTCGATGGATTACGGGTTCATTTTGTTTTGGTGACAAGCTGGCATGTTCCGTCGTTTTGAGTCCGTGGGGTAATTTCTGATTACTTGGCAAATTTTCTCTTCAGAGATAACATGCGCTTTGTGAAGCCTCAGTGAAAGATTTCTGAATACCTCAGGCACAACATGGATCTTGATCGCTTTATTCAGAACAGGAATGAATGATTTGAAGGACCTGCACTCTCTACCACTCTCCTCGCGCCACAATTCCACTCATTTTTGAAAGAAGTTGTCGATAAATGATTCTGTTCACGTTTTGGGAAAACAACGAAAAATACTAGTCATGCAAACTATCATAATTTAGTAATCGAAGCTGATATTATCCGACAGATGTTGTGCCACACACATCTGGATGCCATGCTGTCACGTCGGCCACCGAACAGAAAGATAGCTTGAAAATGTTCAAACCCCAGCGCACAGACGCCGCCTAAGTATAAACATATATATGTATATATATATGTAAGTGCAATTTATTGCCTAAAACCACAGATAAGAACGAAAAAACTATAAAATCAAATCAAGAAGAACGGAAATCAATGTGGACCATCTAACAAGGTGTACTGGGTAGATAATCACCTCGATATTTCCTCGAGTAGCCAAATCTCACAAGTGCACAGAGCGTAAAGAATATCTGTCAGAAAAAAACAGAAATACAACGTAAAGGCATGAGAATTTGGCTTACTTTTGTTGTCTAAGAGTAATGGTTGGTCGGTCCGCATGAAGCCAACTATGGTCGATCCACTGTGTCGAAAGCATCTTTCAAGTCGAGGAAGACTACGATCGTAGGGCGGCGGTGCGTGTGGCGCGGATAATTAACCCATCTCTTCGAACTAACCCTTAAACTCAACAGCTTTCGCGTCAATTCCTAAGGTTATGGGTCACTTGACGCAGCAACTGCGGACCATCTTATTCATTATTCTTGCAGTTAGGCAGCTCGCGTTTTTTTTGCTCCACTTAGAACCCGGCGACGCTGAGTGATCCCAGTGTTTTTGATGAATACTAGGTCTGGGACGCAGGCGAAATTTCCGCTGCAAATGCATCGCCTGCTTAATTTGATCCACTGAATCGTCTACATTTGCTACTGGTCGCAGTTCTTAGTTCCATCGGACAGTTTTCTGTTCTTTAGCTGTTGCGAAACAGCCGAATCAGATATATCAAACGTTCGACAGCCAATCGGGTTTTGGTGGCCTGCGTCGATCGTCATTCAGCTGCAGCAGAAATCGTGTTGGTATTAAATCCGGGTCTGATTCGACGTACGTAGTCCAGTATGACCTACAGATTTGGACAGAACCGCGCCAACGGTAGCTAACTGCGATATGGTTAATCTGACTCAAAATACCTGTCGAGTTAGAGCGCCATGTCGCTGTGCGACGCGAACTGTGTCGGAAATTCGTACTAGATAGGAATAAAATGATTATCTGCACAGAATTGGAGAAGTCTTTTCTCCGTTGCCCTGTTCCGCTTTTGCAGGCAAGGCGCCCTCGCCCACGTAACACAGGACTTCCGATGCACTTAAGTTTTTCCCAAATTTGCATTAAAATCCCCTGCTACCGACTACCAATTGTCAGAGCGTTTTTGCCTTCCGAACAAGAATGACGAGGTCATCGGAAAACTCGTCTTTCTCCATGTCAGTGCTGCAGTCTGTTGGAGAGTATGTCGAGATAACAAATAAGCCACGCTTAACACTACTATCCTATCGGACGGCGACTGACCTCTGCAGTTTCATGGCACACAAGCGACAGTTGACTGGAATCCAGTCTAGAAGGGCTGTTTCAGCCTCCTCACTCAGACTATTTCCTACACCACGTTCCACCCACACTTGAAGCCTGGCTTCGTCTCCTGAGTGCGAAGCAAACCTTTCTTGACGGAGTTGGCGCAAAGTCAGCATGAATTACTCTACTCGAATCCTATTCGTGTTTCAATCACGCAGCAGACATCAATCGAAAGTGAGTCCACCTGTCAGAGCCAAACACGCCTGTTTGGCCAGCCTGGCATTGATAGTGTGCACCATTGAAGGAACCGAGATCAGAATGCTGAACAGAGGCTTGAAGAAAAATGTTGAGCTAACAGACTGAAAACAACCACCTACTAGACTATTTGACAAGTGGGAACCGTTGCAAGTATCGGGTGTTATCAATGGAGATAATATGAATAGACAAAAGGGGCAAACAGATTGGGTTGGAGACGATCAACAATGGTCCGGGTGGGAGCGATCCTATTTGTCTAAAGTGATCAACTTCACCGAGAAAACGACTGGCCGGCTGGATTGAGGAAATTTACTGAGGTTCACTCCTTATACTTTGAGAAGGCTTTCAGTTGAATGAACCCGCAACGCTTGTTAACATTATGAATCACGACCGGCTTTCGCAAGGACTATTGATGCTGGTCGTAAACTGGTCGAACGGGAGAAGCTCTCGATTTCCAATAGAGAAGAGTTTGTCAAGTAGGGGTGGATTGGACGGCGGGCTATCTCAAGTATCCGTCTATGGACCTGTGCTACTCCTTATTTACATGATTGACTTGACAAGCGGAAAAATACATCCGTGGCATAAACTTGTCGAAGATGTGAGGATCATTGAGCCAATGGATGCAGGAC
>LUCM01002602.1:0-10459 GCA_008360955.1 Fasciolopsis buskii | reverse complement strand
CACGCCTCTCGCAAATCAAGAAATATAAATTAATATTTATCAGTATAACTAGTTTTTACCATCATCTCTAACACCATCCCACCAACGAGCCCTGACCAACTTACTGAACCGTTGCGACCAATGTGACGTTTACTGCAGCAGTAAAAGTCACCATCCATGCTCAGTGGCCCAAGACTTGAGGGGGGCCGAGTTAGAATCACCCTTGATAATGGCTGGGGTCTGGCACCTCTGCGGCTTGGCTTTTGTGCAACAAACTATTAAGTCTCCCAATAAAGCTAACCCCTCTCCACCCTTTCCACTCCATTGCCAGCCTTTCCACCCTATCCGAAAGCTCACCCCACCGTTCCCAAAACCTGCCAACCACACCACCTCAAGCCTACTCGCACCCTCACTCTAACTCACGATTTTCCTAATCTGTTTCTCTCTAACCACGTAGCCCTCCACTGAACTACGTCGCACATACAATATAAACGGCAAACCCTGTCCAACATGAGCTTCCCACCCCGAGTCACAAATCTGCTTATATTCTTATCCGAAAACACAACGGCAACCGACGACCCCTCAACCCCAATCAACTTCGCTCCTATTCATCCACTTCCAGGCCAATAATCATCTTGCAAAAATCAACCCCCGCCCAGACATTAGCCTTCTCCACTGTGACTCAGCATCCTGCTCCACATCTCATCTACCATGCATCGGTCAGAGTGAGTTGCCATTTTACACTATTCTCTATCGTTTCACGAACTCCAGCATACAATAACCATCACCAAACCAACAGCGTCTACTCACCGAGTGGTGCAGTTTCCTGGCCTTTTGTTAGCTTTCGATCACAACTTCTTAATCCTTTACTCACATTCTCAGCAGTAGATGCTGCTGCATGCCATACCCAGCCACCTTCTAAGTCACCCAAGGTTCCGAATAAACCAACCGACCCCAAAAGCATTCACACAACCCCATTCCTTTGGGCTATTTATCTCTTCTCTGCATGCCTTGGCTCTGATGGTTCATATTATCAGCATTTACCGCTAGCCACCCGTAGCTGCACCGAAAATGCAGTTTTGCGAAAATTATACCCCTGTACTTAGTTGCGATCAACCGTGGGTGAACGAAATTCTCTCCCTGCCTATTCTTGTTCTCACCTCCCGCATTGGCAGTTTGACTAAAACCTGGCTACAAGAATCACACCCTTTTTCTCCTTATATCCCAATCGGTTATAATGGTTCTCATAAGCAGGCCCACTTCAGGCGAAGAATGCTTGGTTTACGTTAATATTGAATACCCTGCCCAAAATATGAACAACTCACATTTGAGTGTTACCGATCCCATATTAGGGGTTATGCAGCTCACACAGTTGTCGTCCTGCTTCGGTTGCATTTATAGAAGGCCAGCCTTTCTGCTTCCTATTTTGTCCTGACTGTTGGTACATTCAGCCATCTCTAGCAATTACCGTTGAATGCAAGCCGATCGCCGGGGACTTCAACGCCCCTAATATTGGTTGGAATTTCCTAATTGTCTCATATTATTTGTGCGATTTTGTCCTTTTTTCTGCATTGGACGACAAGGGCAGCATATCAACTTGTTCATTAAGATGCATACCATACTCGAGCTTGTTTTCACCAAGGGTTTTTCGAATTTTGATGCTGATATACCAGGCCATTTCCTATATATTGATCGCACCGTTGCATGCTGCAATTTCATCATTGGTGTGCGTGACAATTCTGCCGACTACTTCAGAATTTCACCCTTATTGTGGTCGGAAAATACTCCATAGCTGATCCCTATGAGTGGCCCACGCGAAGAGCCCTTTAATTCCAAAGGGATTAATTTGAAAGCACTTTAGTCTTTATTTAGCAAGACCGATGAACTTCCTCAGGTTGTTCATTCGCATTTCCCTTCCTAAAAGTGCATACTGTCGCCAATATCACCCACAATAAACAAGAATCTGATGCTTCTAGGAATCACAATAAGATTTCTCCGAAGTCTTGCATGATTAAGGCACACTGAACTGCTCAAGACTCTAACATCCTTTACCTGAAGCCACTTGATGTCGCTTTTGTAAAAGATCCACTAATTATTGCTGACGCATTTAGTAAAATACCTTATTCTGCTGTGGCATCATACGTTCATCAATTTCCAGGACGTTCAATTTGCTTTACAAAGCTAACCTTTCAAAATGTTGGACTCCCCCTCTCTGGTGTAATCAAAATATATCCCATTGTTATACCATTGAATCACGTCGAGTATTACGCTATCTCCCGTGCCCTAGTTCGACTAGTTGGACCCGATGTTCATGTTGTATTAATGAACGTTTACAACTTTCCATTGATATTTGGCATTGTTCCACCCTGGTGGGAAAATGTCTTTTATTATCCCACGGTACAAAAGAGACGCCCCTAATGACCTCCTTGCATCTATCAAACAGGCATCGAGTGATCTTCATCAACGTGACGATTTCATAAACTGTCCTTGTCACCAGTGGTGTGGTCCAGGAGAATGAGCTTGTCCATTGTTACCCCGGATGTGATTTAAAGATGTACTCCAAGCAGCATGCGCGGAAATCTGTTCATGTTTACCCGTGACAAAAATTGTTTGAGTCCCATTCAGCCCACCTGAGCAAAGCTATTTCGAAAGCGCGAAAGGAATTAATCCACAAATTTGGCGCGGCCTACAAAGTGAAAATTCTCCACTAGCGAAAACTGTTCCTTATCAATTAGACCTTAAATTTCTCCCAGTTTTCTGATGATCAACGGCTTCCTGTACCATTTAATCCTTCAGTAAAGGATTTTGGTTCGCCGTGAACACGCATTTTGAATAGTTGACAGCATAACATTTTAAGTTACCAGTCGCAGGAGAAAAACAGACAAATTGAAACGGCCTCTTTTTTTCAGGAATTCAGAATCCGATTCTATATTTTCTGCGTTGGCCCCACCGAAGAATACCGTCTCAATATCTTTGCTGATGCTTCCAGCGCAGATGAGACTGCTTTCAAGAATTTCCAACGGATATCCACCAAAAGCATTCCCGTTAACCTCAGTGAGATGACAAAACTTCCAGGGCAGCGCAGTCTTCAGACCGCCCCTCCTATTTCTCATGTTTTTCAAGTCTCCTGCCCCTCTAAATACTTGTAATAATGCCGCCAGTAAAGATTTGTTAGTACCATGTTAACCACGGAGGTGATCCAGTAAGTCCGTTTGGCCTCTATGCTGCTTCTTGATCCGGGACCCAGACTGTATTAGTAAAGCGCCAAAGCAAATGTAAGCTCGAAATGAACTTCCCCAAGGCTTTCGTTGGCTTTTAAGTGCCACCGAGACTTGCAATTCTAGTCGCACACCTGAACTTTCTTCCCATTTGCAAGCCGACTCCGAGTTGTAAGCATCCGCAGCACGTACAACGCTTTCTTGCTTGCTTACTTCTCGTTTTCTCACCCCTGTTTATATGTATGCTTTAAATCTGCTTGCTTTGTCTGCTTCGCATCAGCTTAAATATAGGAGGATGATAGAAAACAGGTAGCGCAAATTTACTGACTTTTCCGCCAAACTTGCATTCTCCGTTGTTAAACTCCGTTTTCCACACAGATATACAGTTTTGTCAACTGCTAATCTGCCGCGTATTCACAATCTTATACAGTTTGCTGTGCTTGCCTATGACTGCAGTTTGAGTTTGCACAAAACTTTGGTCCCCTGTGAATCTACAACGATCCACGTTGTCTTAGCTGTCCACTCCCAAGTACCTGGAAATACGTCAGTCGAGCCAGTGACAATGGTTGTCCTAACTCTATTTATCAATCAATCAAGTCTGAATCATACAGAATGAACGCGTGAGCAGGAAACCTTTCTTTCCAGATTTACCGGCCAGTCAGGTACGCATCCGCAGTACAGTTCCACCGCACTTGCCCTTTAATGGTCCGCGCCATTATACGGTGAGCTGTACTATGCCGCTCGCATCATCCCTTCTTACATTTTACTTGGAAGCTTTCTTCGTCTAACCCAAATTAATAAGCTGTTTATGCACTGTTTACCCCACTGTGATTTATGATCATGCATTCCGCAAGAATGTTGGCACACCTCGAGAATTATATCGTTATTGGTGCCACCGTGGCTTATTTAAGAGGTAGCTGTCGTGCAACACATCCACTAACCGGCCATGCTGGAAATACTTTGAGTCTCATAATGACGAAAATCTGGTCTGGCGTCACGGAGTTGCGCTAGCGGCACCCCCTGGCCCCGGTGATCATGACACGATTTGGCCTGTTTGTGAGAGGGGAGGTATTTAGCTTTGAACACACAGTGGCCGACTTTGATTTCCAGCTTTATCAGGGACTGCGTTTGCATCCATATCATCCCCCCTGTTATGGCAAATGGTTTCTCTGCAGTTCCTTTAGCGTTATCCTTTTATCTTTTGTCTAATATTGTTTCAGTTTTAGCATTTACCTCGGATTGGTTTTCGGAACATCTTGACGTTCAAAATTTCCCTTTCTCTATCGCTTCTGTTATGGAAACGGTCAAGAGGTACTCTCCAAAACCGAGACACTAAGTTGTAAACGATAATTTTACACCCGATCACAGTGACAAACTGAAGCCCATCCGCACGAGTAACTGTGTTGTCGTTCTTGGTTCAAGCCGCCGTAAAATGAGCCAGTATGATCTGACTTAGATCGGTCTTTGAATTCCAGATACTCTGTCAGCGCCATTTGGTCCTTGGCCTCAGGACAATCACCTGCAGCAGTCCGCTCTCGGTCTGGCCTGCAACAGTAACGTCCGATTTATCCTTGCTGGTCCGCGGCCTCTAGAATTCCATCTCCATCGGGCCATCCCGGCATGGCGTTTGCGGTTTCTGTTCCGCGTTTCCTGGAAGAGGGTTTCTTTCCTTTGCTCCCATTCAATTCCTCCCAACTTTATCTGCTACCTCGAGTCACCGTTATTTGCCGAAGAGGTTTTTGACTCCCCATCTGTACAATTTTTATTAGACACGACTTTTTCTAACCCTGACATGTTTGGTTTACTGTAGAGTGAAAGCAGAAGAGAACCAATTCATGGACGCTTGCATTTCGAGTTTAGTTAAGTTCTTCTGGGCTTCCAAGATGTATGCAGGAATCATTATTCAATCCGTCATACATAACACTGCCTTAAACTTCCGTCAACGCAGTATGCTCGGCTACATTTTGGAACATAATTCTCCCCGATGACTTTGCCACCCTGTAGTACTGGGTTTCTTCCCATAAATCAGGTTATCTTGCCAGTGATGAATGATCAAAAACGAAGAAACTATTAGGGCATGCCGGTTACGCAAGGCCGTTTTAAATTACTGAGCACAAACCTTTTTACGTACGTTCCAGCGGCACGTAGAAAAGAACAAACTAACTGCAGAAAGCGGCAAGCTTAAAAAATTACGAAAAGCCCCAAAATATCGGAGCAAGTCACATTCCACGTTAGTAATATAACCGGTTGTCGTTCGTGTGTGCTTAATTGGTATTTCAACGTTCAGTTCCATTGAGCGTGTTGAAGGCATCCCAAATAAGGACGTCCTACTTTCCACCTATCCTGACAAAGCTATCATGCTATTTGGTTCCTCAATTGGTATCACTGTTTGAGTGATCAGCTGCCGCCGCTTTGAGCATCCCTGTTGGTGTCTGTTTGCTCTACCCAAACCAGCTATTCACCATAAGATTAATTTGGGCAATAGTCGCTTCTAAGACCTGAGTATTGCGAGTGAGTCAATTTTCAAGCCGGACTACAGGCTTAATGAAACGATACTTGAGGCGTGACCCCACAGTGGCATGAAGTTCCCCTGTCAAATAGGCACACAGAATCTGAAAACGTGGCGCCGAAAAGGGCTTCCGCATAAGCCAAGAAAGGAGCTATTGCCGTAGTAAAAACTGCTATAGACCACTCAGATACTTCTTACCCGAAAAAAGAAGTAATCCAATAGTTAGGCCACCAGGAAGAAACCGGAACACTGCAGATGCTTTGGCACATCGGCGCCTGTCTTGTCTTGATTTATTGCACGGGCCAAAGGCAGTCTATAATTCACCAGATTTGACAAAATTGGCGAATACTTCTATCTAAAAGCTGGTTTGAACTGAAGAGCTGAATGAGTTTAAGCAATGATGGTGTTGTTTTTCCGAATTTCAAAAGAGCTCCTAAGGGATAACCAATGTGGGCGGGAACGCTACACCGGTGGCTAACTGCGTCTTCCGCCTCGTCGCTTTTTTTGGAACTACTGACTTGCTTACTTACTGCTGACTTACTGGATCATTTGTGAAGCGTAAGATGTTCATGATTACTTTCGGATTTTTAACCGAATTTTGCGTCGCATTTGTTGTTCCAACTAAACTCGGTGAAATAGCGTGGGAATGAAAACGGCTTTGCTAAGACATCTAAAAAAGTCAGCTAAAAAATTGACGTTGTCAACCGTTTATGCTGTTGCTTTTATAAAACTGGGAATCATCGAGTAACCAGGCTACCTGTAGGGAAAAATTGTCAGCTTGGTTCCTGTTCATACTGCGTCTGCATTGGTTTTTCTCGATTATCATTCTCATCACCGTGAGGTGCAATCACGCGATGATATATGGCTGAAGAAAGTTCATTAGAAGTCTGAAATTGTTTTTCCGCTGCGTGTGGAAGTTGTTTTCAGTAATTACCCTGCTTTTTGTTGTGAAGACGTGCTAGTCTATTACGTTCTGAATACCTACTCATTGAACAAAAGCAAAAAATAAGTAGTTAATTCAACCACATCAGGATCTTCGCGGAATTGGCTCTCAAGGCGTGTAATTCAGTCAGTTCGGTTCACTTGTGTTTACAACTAGGTGTGAACCACGTATATTAATTTCAGCCAAAGTTATCTTGTACTTTTACGGTCATTGTTTGTAGTTTCATTTATTTATGGTTTTCCCGATTTGCTGCGTCTAGCGTCCATGAGGCACGAGAATATAGTTTTCTGTTCCGCGCCATACGTTTCTTCGTTCTCACCTGTCATCTTCCCCCGAGGGTGTTGTTTCGCCATCACTCTTGCCCAGGCTTAAAGAACGGCCGTCCCAACGGCTATTTGCTCCTTCCTGGTCCTCACTACGGAGCTAATTCGTGTCGGTTAACTGCTCTGCAATCTTGTTCCTTGTCCTTCGGACGTGGATTCAGCAGTTACCTATCTTTTTTGCTCTTCTCCAAGGCAAGCGACGAGTCACACTTACGAACGCAATCTGTATTTCCAATCACTTGCCACTTTTTAAAAAGAAAGATTTATGGTCTTTCACAACCCGTTGTTCTCCAACTGTTTCTTTATGCCGTGCAATGAAAAAGCTCACTATCGACCGGCTCCTTACCACATTTTGTCTTTAGGTATCTTGCGATATTTGGTGTCGTTTTCATGGTCACACTTATTTCAAACGCTATATACCATGTCCCGGCGCTATTGGGTATGGCCGTTCTATCGAATTAGTGCCGCAAACCTGCAATATGAAACCACAAGGC
The DNA here is from genome assembly GCA_008360955.1 of Fasciolopsis buskii. Lineage (NCBI taxonomy): Eukaryota > Metazoa > Platyhelminthes > Trematoda > Plagiorchiida > Fasciolidae > Fasciolopsis > Fasciolopsis buskii. The sequence goes on along the minus strand of LUCM01002602.1, from coordinate 2,993 downwards.
TTATCTTCTCTGGTGTAAGTCGATTTGATCGTGGTACGAAAATTGATTTCTTTTTACGGGCCTCGTAATCGTCAACCCTTTCATTACAAAAGACATTCTTTTTAGGAATAATGCACATAGTAGTTATCATGAAGGCAGACAGTGGAATTCGATGAACTGACAGTTTGTTAATTCTGGCTTTGTATTGGGGGAAAGGTTTCTCAGGGGATTGGAGATGCAGAAGCGAAGTTCAAAAAAGGTTGCAAATGGGGAATTCGAAAACCTAGGTCATGGAACGGATACATCTGGTATAAATACAACGGAGGCATTTTTGGGGAGAAAATTAAATGATGACAAGCGAGCGACTTTCCAACAATGGGGAGATTGCAGATTCTTTCGGATTCCATAGACGTTGCTCCGTTGGACAAAGCTGAGAAGAAACGAGATTCAGTTTCGCTTTACCGCAGCATTCAAGTTTGGAACAAATTCAGTCATTATGCAATAAATGCAGTATGAGATATCCGGTACCAGATTAAAATCAACAGCAAAAACAAGGGGAAATGTGTACGGACACAGAAAGTGATAGAAGGAACGAGTTTGGAGATTCACGAATCAGGAGTCTAAGGACAGCATATTAAGAAGCTTCAGGAAAATGTTTGACGTACTACCGGGCAAAAACGTTTTTGGTCTGTAGCAGCGTTCAAGTGAATCATCCTTGTCATCTCCTGTCGCTACTTCTTTCTGTTTCTTTAATGTGCATCCTTACGGCGGTCTTTCATCCGAGTTTATTATGCGAAATATTCGTCAAGAATGGGTTTTTCACTATTACTTTTCAGTTATTAGCGAGATCATTGTAGAAATCGCCCTGTTGTAACGTGAGGATAAGTGTAACAGTATTTGGACGAGGTAATTGATTTAGAGTATGCTGACGGCATGTAAACAGCAATTGAGTTACAGATTCTTCTCGGTCGTCTAAACGTGTCTGTGCAGGTTTTGGACGCGTTTTGCAACTTCAAAGTGTAAAATGCTGTTGCAGAACTAGACAGGCCCAACCGAACCTAAGTCCAGGTTTTATGAACTAGACAGATCAAGTTATTTGGGTAGGTGTATCTCGCCAGTCGGTCATTGCCAGATCAAGTGCCTTCGTGAATACAGGAAACTCGGCTGACGTTCACCACTTCGTGACATCAAGGTTCGAGTATAGTACATAGCAACAGTGAGGTTGGTATCGCAATACGGCTCCGGGACATGGTCGTTAGGGGCAGATGGGCAAAGGCTTTCAGTGTTTAAACATCGTAGTCTTCGTAGTATTGATGGAATACGGCGGGAGAATTTTGTCCGTAACTCAGTAGTTAGGCGTGAGATACTGGATCGTAGGTTTCAATGTTCGGGACAAGTGAACAAGCGGCCGAATATGAACGGGTTAAATTTGGGTTGGGTTCATATTGCACATGGCCACGAAACCACTGGCGTTTTGTTGTACGCTTGTTATGCGCGAGAACAGGTAATGATTTGGCAGAGATAGTCCGAGGTGGTAGTCGATAACGGGTGGAAAGGCACAAAGTCTTTGGGTAGTGTAGGTCCGGTCAAACTGCTGGTTTGGGGTCCACGAGATCCCTCTAAGCGATGATTGGAACTATGTTTACGTAGCATGCTTCCTAGCCGCCAAGGTCCACCACGGGTTAGTAATCGGTAACCATGTTAGTAATACTCGGAGAAAGATAAAATACCAGTCTGCCTTCGTAACGAGCCGGGAAACAAATTCCTTGCCTACCGTGAAACCGATTATCGGGTCAACGATTCGAAGCCGATCTTTTCCAGTGATACGCTTAACGGCAGATATCGGTGGACTGGTTGCTTGTATTTCCGGACTCACAAGATGTCAGTAGATTTTCTTTGCGGGCGTATCTTTCGCAACGGAGCTAACTTTTAAAATCGGAACACCTAAAGCTTTCAGTAATGGAGAGGCAACGCGTTGTTGTTATACAAACAGCTAACATTGAATGTAATTTGAAATGAATGAGAGGCTGAACAAGACCGTAGGTATTCGTATTTCCGATCCCCTGTTGTGTGCTCCAAATCAGTTTGTGCAAGCACTGTATCTTTCCTAGTCCACTCGGTAATACCAACTACTTCTGGAATCCCTAATAAGTCTTGGACACGTGTGGGCCGCATCCCTCACTTTATAATTTAAATACTGCGATCTGCTTGATAAATAGAGAACAAGTTTTGACTATTAGAACTGTAACCTATCATTCCCCTTTCATTATAAACCATATCACTAGAGTTTATCGCACGGAGATTACTACCGGCTGATAGCCTCCCCATGGTTAAATGCTTTTATTGAAAAGGAGTGAACACGTAAGGGGAACAGAGAGTGGACCTACACAGGTGGAAAAAGGATAAGATGCTGCGGTCTAACGATACTAGCGCATCCATTCAATCCATTTCTGATTCGATAGAAAATGACAACGATCGCCTTTGTTCGCGGTTCACTGCCATATCCTTCAGTATCTAGCTAACTAGTTGGTGGGTCTTTCGGACCCTAGCCACAAAGGAGTGAAACACCTAATTTTCATAAGCTCGCCGTACATTTTTCAATTCCACGTCGCCATGTCATCTGTTGACCTTCACACGGCTTCTCCCATTCCTTAGGAGAAAAACAAAACAGGTCACCATATTATAGACGAGTGTTCGCCATACGCAACACGTGACCCAACCAGCGTAGTCCACTAAGTTTCATACAATGAAACAAGCTTATCTCAGAACTGGCATCTAGTACTAGATTCCTGACCTCTACATTACTCACCCGGTCACTCCATCCAATCGTAATAATACTCCGTAGACATCCATGGTCGAAAATTTCTCTAAGCCGACCGAAACACCGTCCCCACGCGCAATAGTCCCCATGTCTGGCAACCGTACAACAGAACTGAGCTCAGTGCTTGCACAGTACAACACGACTTTTCAACTTCAGTGAAATATCAAAGGCCTACGCCACAAGTGCTTTCACA
>LUCM01002600.1:5360-32812 GCA_008360955.1 Fasciolopsis buskii | reverse complement strand
GGAAGCAGTAGCAGGTTGAGTGCAATTCGACGAGAGCTTACGAGCGAAAAATGCGCGAATAACGCGCAAATGGCGACCGCGCTTGGCGGTCAACGTTCGGTTAAACAAGCTCGCCGGTGGAACAAATCCATCTTTCAATACGGGGGCCTCTTCCTAGAAGACCGTTGGAGAAGGGCTTCGATTAGGGCCATACGGAAAAAGCCGGAAACCGTGGGATGTCTTGGAACTTGACATCGATTGCCAATCGGAAAATCTGCCGTTTTTGGTAGTCTTGCGGGTGTTATTTGTTGGGAGCTGACCGTACGCCGGGCAAAAAGGAATCCAGATGCAGAGGCTGACGAGGCTTGAGAAAATGTGAGCTAACAGACTGAAGACCACCTACTACACTACTTGACAATAAACCGTTGCGAGTATCGGGTGTGTTATTAATGGAGATCCTATGGGTATCAGTAATACCGACTGATTGAAGAGTGATATCTCGCAAGTCGCCAGTGTATTGCGTACTTACAATCTATCAGAAAAAGTTCACTGCGGTTAAGTGGTATGCGAACGATGAGGGAAAAAAGAAGCCGACATTTAACTCATTTCAGAAAACAATTCTGGTTACCTACCCATGGAAAATTCGTCATCCCATTCTAAATGAGCAATGAACTTTGGGGATCCAATGATTTCTCTGGGTGAGTCTGTGCGACAGATGAGTAACTGGTCAAGTAAGAAATATCGACTAACCGCTGTGTTGAAGGCTGACAACTGAAAGGAAAGAGAGGATGAGCTTGCAAAACCAAAAAACTTACAATGGGGTAGTGGCGGCGTGACATCTTTGGTTTGCGTTAATTTAGAATACCGAATGGGACTTTTAGGCGCGACGCCCAATTCGTTCACGTGACATAAAGTCAGTTTATGATGTCGTTTGGAATTGATCATATCCACACTAGAAAAAACAATGAAAAACGGTGCATATAATACACCTACTGATTAGAACTGACTCCATTACGCAACCGGATCGAATCACCGGAACCCGTGGAGGGAACATCGGCTTCAGTTAAGTCCAGATTTCGCAGCATCTCCTCAGCCTCGGCACGTAAATCTCGTGCGGAAGCCGAGGTCGACAGAGAATTCGGAGATCCATTGGCGCACAGATCCAAACGCACTCGTTCCCTCTTGTTTCGACTATCTCGTAATGCGGCCAGCTTAGCCTTTTTCCGTTCTAATTCCAATTTACGATCTTGTGTTGACATGACGCTGAAAAGCAGATAGAAAACCACTTGAATAAATTTCCATCTATACCAAAAAATTATAGGTGGCTATGATCTTCAGGCTTGGGATGGAGAACCATAATAGCTCTAAGTACTTCGGAAGTGAAAATAAGTCGAGTGGTAACGAAACTTCATGTACCACCGTAGGTAGCGCATTCCGGAATTACCGTGCTAGATAGACTTGAAGCTTTGTGATTCATCGCGCCCCAGCAAAAGTCTATCAGGATTTTTTTATTAAGAATCAATGATTAAGCTCTGCCACGTGCGGAGGGCAATGATGCGATACGAAAGGATTATGCCTTGATGAGCAATGGAACAAGCAGAAGTTCAAAAGACGGTGGCTCAATTTGGTATGAGCAAATTAAAATTAACGTTAACAGTCAAGTACTTTGATCAGGGTTTTGTAAAGTCCTACACAATGAAAGTTTGCGCGACTCAGAAACGCGAACATCACGAGGGGGTGACGAATTTCGACGGGTTGATGGAAAAATTACATTAGCGATGTTGTCGCTAGATGCGGTGTAAGATGTGCAGGAAACGACGGACTAAGACAGCAAAGCAAGTAATCGTCGTCGAGGCAGCCAGTGGTGGGATTTGCTATTTGTGCTGAGTCAATCGGGTGGCTGTCATGAAAATTATGGATCATACTACAGCTTCTTCGTCGTAGTCATCCATCTAGCGATTTTAGTGATATGTCCCTAAACAAGAAACCCGTAACCATTGTTTCGGATATTTTAGTCTCTTTTGCGCTCTTCCATTGACGTTTTCGGAGGACACCTTTTTTCTGCTAACCTTCCCACTACCGCTCTGACTTATGCCTTCCGGTATCCAAAAACTCCGAAGCCCTTCTCCAACTTCGTTCATTAGACAATGACATGCAACGTAAATACATATGAAGATCGCTTAACAGGCAAAATGCCAGAATGCAGAGATTCCAGCACTAAATATGTGCGACTACTCAGAAGCGGGGCTGAAAAATCCAGCATCATTAAATCGGACACCCAGAGTTCATGGATTAACCAACGTCAACGTTTTCATGATTTCTCCTGCGTTCGAACAAACCATAGGACTGATTCCAGCCGATACATTCCGCCCATTTGTACCATGTTTGTTATCAGCTTAAACTCAGAAGTATGAGCTACATAACCACGTCCGCGTTCTGGAGCCATAGCACGTCTCTAGAAAGAATGAAACGCCAAACATGGCATCATCAACATTCAACGTTAAACAGCGAGGAAAGCCTCAATGTCCGTCGCCTTTTGCCCAGAGTTCCACGGTTCTATAAAAAGAATGAATATCCAAGGGGAACAGAGAGTTGACCTACACAGGGGGGAATAGATAAGACGCTACTGCAGCCAACACACGGAACACAGTCTAACTGCACAAACGAACGTGTTTTCAATCATTCTGATTTAATAGAAAATGACAACACGATCGTCACTGTTCACGGTTCACTGTCATATCCTTCAATGTTTCCAGCCAGCTAATTGACGAGTCTTTCAGACCCCAATCACGAAGACGTAAGACACCTACCCTACCTGAGTTAGCTGTGCATTTTCTCATTCCACGTTGACACGTCATCTGTTGACCTCCACAAGGCTTACTCCATTCCTTGGGAGGAACACAAAATAGGGCACGATATGACAGAAGAGTGTTCGACATAAGCAACACGTGACCCAACCAACGTAGTCTACTGAGTTTCATAAACTGAGATAAGGTATTCTCAAAACTGGCATCTAGTACTAGATTCCTGACCTCAATATTACTCACCCGCTCACTCCATCCCATCCTAGCCGTACTACTTAGAAATCAGTGATCGAAAACTTGCAAGCAACGAATATCTCCAACAAGCATACTCCATGTCTCGCAATTGTACAAAAGAACTGAGCGCACTGCGGCACAATACAGTACACACGAACTTTCAACTTCACTGAAATATCAGGCCGACGCCACAAGTGGTTCGGTCTAGTGTAAGCTTCTCGAGTCTTCCATATACGCGTATTTACCTCCACTGCCGAACTACCACCATTCGACACGCAGCTACCACGGTAAGTGAACCGGGCCACAATCGTGAGTTCCTCTTCGCTCAGCACCAAGTTCGGCACTGCTGTCGTTCAATCTCACAACAGCACTTTGCACTTATAAGGTGCAAAGCACATGCAAACCGAGCAACCGATCTCGACAGTCTATCTAGTGCCCGTTGCGCATGGTCCACAGACTCGAAAAGGCATACAACATCATCAGCATAATCTAGGTCACAGCTTCCCCCCATTTCCCAGCTTGAGTCCTACATCCCGGAGACCTCCTAAAGCCTTTCCTATCAATTCGTCCACGACGAAGGTGAACAAGAATGGAGTGATGGAGACACCCTTGTCGAACGCCACTAGTCGTTTCGAATGAACGTGACAGTTCACCGTATACCCTAATGCGACCATAGGTATGCGAGTACAATGCTCGCAACAGGTTCACAAACTTCGTTGGCATACCCTTTCGGTGGAGAGCACTGAGTAGTGCCGGTCGATCCACCGAGTCGAAAGCACCTTCCAAGTCGAGGAAGACTACCATCGTAGGGCGCCGGAACGTGTCGCGCGTTTCGAGTATAGGCCAAAGATTGAATATCTGATCGATGATTCCCCGAACTGCACGGAATAAGTTCTGCTATTCGAGTATGTTGCTCTCGCGAATCGAACGTCAAACGGCGCAGCATTATCGAAGCTAACACCTAAGTAACTATCGGAATTAAACTAATCACACGATGATTGCAACACTCACTCCGTGTACCCTTCTTGAAGATGGGTATAATCAGTGACGCACCCCACGATAGCGGGATACGCTCCTCGTTCCAAATATCATGAAGCAAGCAGGTAAGTGATTTCATCAGAACCTCTTCACCCAATTTGAAAAGAACTGGGAGAAGGTCGTCGGGACCGGCAGCTTTTCCCCTCTTCAGAAGCCGAATATTCGACTCCACTTCCACTTCCGTTGGGGGATCAAGTGACACCTCCCAAGGATTCACAGCTCCAGACGTCGGACTAGATACGATAGCGCATGGCCAGCTAAACTGATCATCGAAATGCTCTGCCCAACGGTACAGTCTTTCCTGTCTACCATGGACGAGCCCTCCATTCTTATCGCACACGACTTCACTAACCGAAGTTCGCCGCCCGCCGCTGTCGCGTATAAGCTTAAACAGTCTCTGACTGCTACCTGAAGCAGACGCCACTTCCATCTCTTCGACTACCTTAACCCACCAGTTTTCGCGATCATTCTTAAGGCTTATGGTCAACTGACGCTGCAACGCCAACGCATCTTATTCACTTCCTTGCAGTTAGGCAGCTCGCGTTTTTGTTCCATTAGACACAGCGACCCTTGCGAGATCCAATGTCTTTGATGAACGCTAGATCTAGGACCACAGGCGAAATCTGTTGACAAATGCATAGCCTGTTTAATTTGATCCCATTGTTCGTCTACATCGCTGCTCGTCACAGTTCTTAGTTCCTCGAACAGTCTCTGCTCACAGCTGTTGCGAACAGCCGAATCACACATACGTTCGACGGCCAATCGTGATTGTGGCCTATTTCAACGGCCGTTGAGCTGAAGCATAAATCACATTAAAATTAACGCATGGTCCGATTCGACGTACGTGGTCCAGTAAGATCTACAGTTCTGAACAGAACCACACCAACGGTAGCTAACTGCCATATGGTCAATCTGACTCACACTGCCGGTCGAGTCAGAGCGCCATGTCACTGTGCGACGCAAACTGTGTCGGAACTTCGTACTAGACAGAAATAAGTTATTGTCCGCACAGGATTGGATAAGTCTTTCTCCATTATCTGTTCGCTAACGAGGTTATGCGCATTGCTCACCTAAACAAACTTCCGATGCACGAAGTTTTCCAACGTATACATCGCCTTCAAAATGAGCATGGTGCCAAGGAAGTAACATATAAATGAAACTTTTTAGAAACCGGGAAAATAAGGGGGCGGGAATAGTCAACATAACAAAAATATTCTCTCTGATTTTATCGCACCTCTGGTTTTTTGTTATTTACGGATTACGTTTAAGGACGATGAGTTTTGCATACAGGCTACAACAACCGGGCCAATGACTTTGGTTCTGATCCATGTCCCTTAGCGTCTCGCAACCGACAACAATCCTCATCTCTTGGGCACCAATCAGGAAGACGGAAACCTTGAACCGTGGGCAAAGCCGAAATTAACTCCTTCATACCTTTACGCCAAGTTATGGCCTGACCACCAAGTCGCTTCTCTCCGCCTTTCCCGGCACAGGCAGAAAGAATATGAAAAGGTAGACGATGGGCGGGCATATGCAACAGGTACCCAAGCCACCGAAGGCGATGTAGAACAATTATCCCAGTCAGGGGACAACTGTTTGCATCCAGCACACGACGACGCACCTCGTCTTTGGTTGCCCGATGTTCCCACCAGACTCGAGCAATTCTTCGAAGAATTCAGTGGTCGAAACCGGAAAGTTGCCGGGCATCCTCAACATGGATAGGCAAGATATCGCAACCGTGAATTAGAACACTACGAACTGTGATACTGTATATCCTTCTCTTGGCTGGAAGCCGGATGCCATGGCGGGGTTACACGTGTCGTAGGTTCCCGAAAGTTGTCCTGGCTTGACACCTCCTCAACACCGCCTTGTGTGACAGGCCCTCAGGGTATTTGGAGCCACTGACCACCTCTAACCGACTATCATAAAGGGAGTGTGTGCAGGCTCCAGTCAGTCTTGAAAAAGTGCCTTACACTTTGAAAAATGAAGGTACATAAAGCATCTATATACCTCAACCGACAAGCGGTCTAACGAGCGCTGAATTGACAATGCATCGTCGCTGAGCAAGGCGGTATCATCGATATACTCCAGGTCAGGAACTCCGTTCCCTGGAAGGATTTCAACTCCACTGTCTAAAAGACCAGAAAAAGTGCTGTGTAGGAAATACTCTATGACAAAGTTGAAAAGAAGTGAAGATAAAGGGCAGTCTTGTCGTAATCCACTGGAGACGACGAAGAGTGGCGAAAGCTGGATACAAGCCTTAACGCGACTTGCTGTGTAACGGTACAACTCTTTGCGGACCGACACGTACTTCTCAGGTAGTCCATTCCTCAACAAACAGTGCCACAGCACTGACTTATCAACAGAGTCAAGAGCTGCGCGAATAGCCAAGATCTCGATGATCGTCGGCCTTTGGAAAGAAAACGGTGCCCTAACAGCTGTCGGAAGGTGAGGATTCGATCGATACATCCGTGACCAGTGCGAAACCCAGCCTGTTCTTCACACGTTTGCCCTTCACGCATGTTGTACAACCTTTGAAGGATGATGGACTAAAGCAGCTCTGACGCAATCAGAATTGGGCTAATAACCCTGTGGTTAACACAGTCATTGTGCAGGCTCGCTTTACACATGAGGACAGCGACCGAGTATCCCCAGTGAGGGGACATTCTCGAAGTACTAGGTATTCGAGAACAAAATTTGAAATTCTCTGACCAGTTCCATACCTCCGTCCTTACACAGATCTGGGGGAAGCTCGTTGGAGTCCGGAGCTTTGCGACATCCTAAGGCTCGTACTTCCAAAAGATAAGTTTACATTTAAGGACTCTCAAAAGTTATCGCACATATTTTCGACGAAGCTGTCATGCATAGACAAAATAAACCGAAATAGACGTGCCAATTAGAAGGCATTTTCACATCAAATAAGGAGCGTGAATGAGCTGAGCCTCCATCCAAGAATTCGGCTGAAGTAAATCAAAAAGGCTCTCTTCTTGTCTTATGCAAATATCGAACTATCAAACATCCGGAAGGGAAAAAGCGCAAGAATGTCGAAATGCGGCGGTTAATTAACTCAGATCATTGGTTCGAACTCTCGCTAATGCAAACCATCAGATGCATTACGGATTCCCGTTACAGTCCCAGGTACAGTGCAGAACGGTGACAAGTCTGATCGTCCAGCTTCCTCCACCGAGAGCCCGATGGATCAGATGATGCTTAGAAAAGAAGGGAGTGGACACCATCTTCAATTCCTCGCAAGACAACAATCAATCCATAGGCAGGTTTTATACAGACCACCTCTTCAACCCCACAATTCACACACTGGTCTTTCCAAACACAGATAACCATACATTTTCTAGTCTCCCTTTGAATTGGTGCACTGATCCCACCTCGACCACTTGCCCCGGTAACTTATTCAAGCCATTCACCACGCGTAGGGCAAACCATTTGCTTCTCAACCCGGTGGTTGCATACTCTTGCAAAATTGTTTCCCCGTTCCATCTTACTCTTTCGTTCCCCTTATCTGGAATAGGTCTCCATGATGACTCCGTATCTCGACCAGTACCTGAACGATTTTGAAGGCCCGCATTAAGTCACCTCTTCCCCTACGTCCTTCCAAGGAACATAGGCCAAACGCCCTCAGCCTTTGCTCATATCCCATGTGCCTCGAGTGTCCAAACCACGGTGTAAAAGCCCGTTGAACCTGTTCCAGCATTCTCCTATCTCTTACCGAATACGATCTCCATGCCTGGATGCCATATTCCAAGTGCAGTCTTACAAATGCCTTGAACAACGGCAGAACTGTAGACCTCCTAGATCTTACGGTCCCCCTAATTTGGCATAAGGCACACCATGCTTTCTTGATCGCCTTCTGACATTGCAGATTAAGTTTGAAGTCCGCACTCAATACTATCCCGAGGTCCCTTCTGTGCTGAGTTTGTTCCATCGTGATCTGCTTCCCAGGTGAACGCATGGGGCGAGGGAAATTTGCTTCTCCTTCCATGAGCCGCTGACATTCGTTCAAGTTCAACGGAAGATCCCATCTCACCGACTACTGGTAAAATTTATCCAGATCCCTCTGGATAGCCCCACTGTTTGCTATCCCCAATAGTTTGATATCTTCAGCAAACGAGACAGGGACTTTCCAATCCACTGGCTATATCGCTGACATACACCAGGAAGAGCAGTGGCCCTAAGACAGACAACTGAAGTACCCCGCTGTATACCAATCCTCCACCCGATAGACACCCGTCGACTCCCACTCTGAGAGATCTACCTTTCAAACTTTGTGCTGTCCAGCTATTCACCCTGGCATCCACTTCGAAAGCCTTCACCCTCTGGTCAAGAAGCCTGTGGTTCATGGAATCAGAGGCCTGAAAGTCCAGGTAGCAGACTTCTACCATTTCGCCCCTGCCAATCCTGCCTGTTACTTCTTCCAGGAAGCATATCAAGTTGGACAGACAAGAACGTTTGTGCCAAAACCCGTGTTGCTCTACCGTCAGTAACTTGTTAGCCTCTAGGTGATTGACTATCCTGTCGCGAAGGGCCATTTCAAGAGTTTTCAGCATGATGGATGTCAGGCTCGCCGGTTTATAGTTGCCACAGTTGTCTCTGTCCACGCCCTTATTCACCGGTAGGGCTGTCGACATCAGCCGGTCTGCGGAAAGCCGCTCTTCGTCCAGCGATGCATTAAAGAGCTGGGTGCAAGATTTCACCAGGACCTATGCCAGCGGCTTTACTATCGCTGGATCCCATCAGGCCCTGCTGTTTTCCTCGTGTCCTTTTTTATTTCTTCTTCCTTGATTTCCTTCCTCTATCGCTCTTCTCTTTTTCTTTCTGTCTCTTCCTTTTCTCAGTTTGCTCTCTGGTACTTTTGTTCGCATCTCTTTTATGCTTATTACCCACTTGGCCACTTTTAATCGCCTCAAGTGTTATCTTGAGCGCTTTCTATCCTTCAGCCTCGAGACCGGCTTCCTCTTTGCTACTCCTACATCATGTCAGTTGCTGTTTTCGTTTGATTCTGTGTAATTGTTAAATTAAGCCTGTTATTTCCATCAGACTACTTTTACTTGCCTCCCGCTGACAACCCATATGTTACTACTCCTTTCTATTTCCCATCGGTTATTGAGATCGGACTCATTCAGTCTTTTTTAACTGATTCCTTAAAAGTTCTCGCCATATTTATCGGATCCATCAGTTTCTGTATTTTCAACAGCATGCGGATTGCTACGCGGTCGCTCCTACCTATTTGCTATCCCAACTCAATGCATCCAGTGTCTTTCGACGTTTCTGCTACAGCCATGTCAAGTACTGAAAATACTTAACCGATTTTCCATATTGTCGCTTGAGTAACATGGTAAGCCGTCCCAATCTCGTGCACAGACTATACGATTTGATGCCCAAAGTTCTCTTCTGGAGCTGCCTCAGAAACCTAGTCATACTCAGGGGCGTTAAATTACACCATTAGAAGTCGTTTGCCCACGGACCCCGATCCCCGTCTTCCGATAGCGTGGACCCTGAGCTCCTTCGCACACCCACAACTTAGACCCTCAAAGCCCCAGTTTTGTGGATGGCTTCAAGGGCTTGCTTGCTTGGTGTACGCAGTTTATGGCTCGCCTGCGCGCCGTACATTTCAGTTACCGGAATCAGCGTCCCACCTTGTATTCTTCCCTTCTCTCTATTCATTCTAAAGTATGATTAATCATGCGCCAGTAATTCATTGCCCCTGTCCTCCGGCCGAAACCAGGTCTCGGTGACAGTCACTTTACCTACGTCCAGAGCCCTAAATTGAAACTCCGGCCGCTTATAACCCACACTTGCAGCAATTTTCGTCTTCACCCTTATGATTCAGTTCATTTTTCACCGAGCAGGACCCTGCCAACGCCTTTAGAGCGTCCGGAAGTATTTTGATGGTATGCAATTGGATGGGCATCCACCTCCTCCAGGTCTAGTACAAGGGTCTTGCTTACAAGAAGGGACAAAGGAATACCTCGATCAGACCCTACTGTCAGAAACATCAGGACTTGAAAGCACTTGCAGCTCAATTTGAGAATGTAAAAGGATTACAGAAATTCCTCCATAGCTTGCAAGTAACTAATTACCTCTGGACACACCGCATTCAGTTGCAGTCCAACGCCTGCTTAATCGGTTCGGCACTATGCAAGTTTCCCAGGTCCTTTGGTAGTCGGTAACGAATAATTGTGAACCCTTTGCTAGCCCGCCGGCTACATCTTGATTTTGCTGGCTTTTCTCACGGCGTCGTGTGCGAGAGTGCAAGTCTTTTCCGAAATAGGTAGTTCTGGCCAAGATGCGGCGGGCCGCTTACGATCTCCAAATTTTCCATAAGATCACATCGGTGACCAACGAGTTACTCGAATATGGCAGTCGCCCATCTTACGACTTTCTACCTGCACCTCGTCTCTTCGCGTGGCCGAGTGCTACACCTATCCATAGCAGCGACTTCCTCCCAGAATAGGAAAGACCAAGGCTGCACGCAATATCCCATATAAGGTTTTATTATGGCGTTTTTTAAGAGCTAGAATATAATAATAATGTATATTTTCTCGATTGCGAGATGCATGCGCAAGGCAAGATCAATTTTTTACATAGGTGATGCACATGGAAATATGGACTATGTGAATCGAAGAGACAGGGGGTGAAAGCGACCTCTAGTGATTTGGGAGGCTTGTTTGTTTTTGTATATCTTCCGACATACGAGAGTCATGCGCAAGATAACATTAAAATTAGGCCAGGAAGGCACAATGAAGACATGGAAAACGGAAACCAAACATACAATGCAATGTGGTTTACGCTCACAGGATCATCACGGGCAATGTGGTTTTCCGAGCAGGGGTCTTTAATTCAAAGCTAGGTAATTGTTCGCAAAGATTTCTCTGTGGTTGCATTTCAGTCCTACACTGCAAGTTATATTGTTTGAATGCAACAAAGGTGCGTATCGCGGGCGCAAAATATGGCTGTAGTGCAATGGCTGTCGCCGCCCGTTGGCCGGGGTACTCGATGGTCAAGAGAGTCATAGGGTGGAGATGAGTATCAGTATTGATGCGATAACGGAATGGAGATGAGTGAAAACTAGACTGGATATCAAAAAGGTAGTATAAAACTCAAATTCAGAAGGCACAGACCGATTTAGCAAGGAGAGCGGCGACAAAGGATGGGTATTTTGCCATCGTAATACCAATACATGAGGTTTGTTTCGAGCAATTTTGCGTTCATAAATTGGGCTGGGTCTAGAGATGAACGTGGCGTTGGAAAAGAAGGAGAACCGGAGTCAAATTGGGTCAATGTCTGGTGGACTCGAGTGAAGAACTGTTACCAGGAGCATCGGTATATTGCCAAATTGCGCAGATGAAAATAGAGGTTAATGAAAAACGACGGTCTTCAGCTGTCTTCGGGTGTCAATATGCATTGTGAACGTCAGTTCATATCAGATGCCAATAAAAATGCTGACCATTCGTGAGTTCTTTTTGTATGGATTTCTTAGAAGAATTTCGGGAAGGAGCAAGAGGAAGCCAGTACAAAGTGGTGCACATGAACTTATGAGCTACAGTGCTGTTTACCACAACAGTGCTAATGGGTGGGGCTGACCGAGTGCTGGCCACCCAACCTGAAAAACGCCGTTAGAGGGTGAACGCAGGAGGTGTAATCCGCCAACCTAGTTGCACCCGCACACCGCTGCAGCCGAGCTGCCCGCCCGATGTGCGCCGGCCAAAGCGGTGGATATGACCGCGCCCCGAACTATTGTGGTAACGCCCACGTGCTCGAGGTGTCGTGGAAGGAGTTTGAGCATGGTATGGTAAGGGATACATCGTCTTTCCAGGATCGGATTATCGCCAGAGCATTGGGGAATTGTTTCTATCCAAACAGGACTATAAGGCCTGGAAGAGAGAAAAAAGACGGACGGCAGTCTGGCCTAGCTGCCAGCTGCAGATTAAGAAGCGATCAATCTTACAGGCCGCTCAGAGAAGGAAGTTACTAGGGCGCATAGTACAATTCAAAATATACGGACGGTGACTGAGGAATCTGGGTTTTCTTTTTTATAGACATATATATATATACGTTTTTAAATAGGTGGGCTGGCTAGTCTAGTGTGTGGATCGTTCGCGCTATGAGTAAACAGAATGAACCGGTATTTGGTAGGATCGTCTAACCTGTGAGTAAGGAGAATGAGCCGGTATTTAATAGGACTGACAGGGAGTAACTGCTGCTGATTTAAATAATGGTCGAACTACAAAGATGGATGCACTAGGGATTGACTGAATTCCACTTGGTAATCAAGGATTATATGTCGCTCTAGGGGCCATGCCTTTCGAAACAAGAAATGGTCAGGAGCCAGTGGGTATGGTTGATGTAAGCGGTCACTATGGGGAGAGAAGATACCACATAGGACTCTATATTCGCGGCGATAGTTTAAAGTCTGAATTGGCCAAAATGGATAGATGTCGATGAGGTATGATAAAGAGAGAATCCAAGACATTTGCCTTATTTCGTCTGGAGGGCATCATTTGGGTTCGTCCGAAACGGTGATTTCTACAGGCCAGTCATTTGCATGGAAAGAAGAGTTAATGAAAAGTAAGGGTGCGGTTGATAGCGAATGTTTTTTTAGAATACAGTTGCAGGTTATGGTTGCCACACCGTGTTGGCGACGGTGTTGGGATTAGTAAGGTGAGTGGGTGGGAGAGGGCTATGGCTGAGCTACCCTATACGCAGTTAGAACGATAAGGTTAATGGATAGGAAGTCAGACTATTTAGCGATAGGTACCATTTTCCAAGCAGAGAAACGGCGAGTAGCATCTGACGTGGAACTGCACGTAACAAAGTAGCATGCGCTGGTTTCGGAGCTCTGTTTAAAGTGGAAGAGACTAGGTTGATTCCTAATGACATTAGTAGGGAGATTTACTTTCCTTTCCGCAATGAACGAAAAGGTGACATCAATGCGTTTTTCAGAAGCCCAATCCAGTTTCATATACTCGATCCTCAAGTGAGTATGGGTGGTGTAGATTAATGAGAAAGGGTACAGTAACTACTTTACGTACTTCGTTTTTAAATGCAATAGATAATGGTGACAGAATGCGCAGCTAATGGGGGAGTTTATTCCATAGTGACGAATATCTAACAATAAAGAAGTTGGCTCTAACGGAAGTCTTTGGGACAGGGAGATTTATAATAGGATCCGCATTACGGAGGGAGTACGGGATTGGGTTTCTAACACGAGGTGCAGAGACGCATTTGTCCCCTGTGATATTATTGTTTAAGAGTACCAGGTTTACTCTAATGCGTTGGAGCCACAAAGGATCTAATTTCAGCAAATCACAGCGTTCCCTGTAATTTAGGCTTGTAGAGTAGCCAATTAACTGCTTGGTAAATGCACGCTGGACGTTTTCAATCGCAACTCTGTCGAACTGCCTCATGTTAGAGCAAACTAGAGAGCAATACTCTAGAATGGGTCTGACGTGGGTCCTAAAGGGGTGTAGTTTGCTTTCGTTCAACTTCAGAGTTCGGTGTAACAGCCCCACTAATTTATTTGCTTTCGCCAACTGTACGAGAGCATGCTCCGAGAAGTTTACGGTGCGGCTGGCCGCTTACGATCCCCAAATTTTCCATAAGATCACATCGGTGACCAACGAGTTACTCCAATATGGCAGTCGCCCATCTTACGACTTTCTACCTGCACCTCGTCTCTTCGCGTGGCCGAGTGCTACACCTATCCATAGCAGCGACTTCCTCCCAGAATAAGAAAGACCAAGGCTGCACGCAACATCCCATATAAGGTTTTATTATGGCGTTTTTTAAGAGCTAGAATATCTCCGACATATGCTATGACAATGAATAGTTCACTTTTGTCTTTCCGGCTGCCGCGCAGCACTGTTTCTTCCATTTAAGTTCTGCAGTGACAGTTATCCCTAAGTCCTTTACCTTTCTACGGCGTCCAGTTTAGCGGCCTCCGTTCATGCGGTACTGGTAGACTGTTGGCAACTTGGGTTAAAAAACAGATTTTCCTCGCATTTATGAGCGCGCACTACTTGTCGGAACACACTAAGTCGACCCTTGGGACACTGCTAGGGTCTTCTACGCCTGTAGACCCTGTCACTTTCGCATCGTGGGCGAATAAAAGGCAGGTTATTTTGAGCCGGGAGCTCAGTCGGTTGTGAACGTCAGGAGCAGAAGCCTCGACACTACAAGGTTAAACAAAGCACCATCTATCCATTAGTAAACCAATGTGTTTTCCAATATTTCTTTGTTATTCTCTTCCTAACTGTCCAGGTTTATTTAAAAGGACTTTAAAACTTCGCCGTGGGCTATCAGTTATTGACCTTTTATCTATCGCACCACTAACTCAGTTGACCTTCAAGCTATGTGATCAGCACTCATGAGTGTGTGAGAAATTTGCTGATAGAATTCTTTCAGCTCCCAAGCCTCTTCTGTCCAACGATCTATCAAACAGCCGCTATCATGTTTCTGTAAGTTACGCTTTTCTTTCTATGCCCTTCAGAATCCATATCTTTAAGAGCCGCACTGTCCAATATTTGGCACGTCTTTTGAAAAACCGCGACCGGGTTTCGGCCGGCTTCCTGAATAACCTATCACTATGTGCCATAATTGTTAAGGGATGAGACTTTTTGCATTTCTACAAGGTTGTCAGTGTAAACTTTCGTGTTTTATTTTTGCCGTCACATTTTTTGACTGAAACGCGACATTATTTATTGTGCACAAATATCTTTGCGATACAAAACCTTCATGCAAAATACCGCTGACCACTCCGGAACGCTGCTTGTGACTTTGAGCCTGAGCGTGCACCTGTCCTCTATCACGACCCAGATTGCGTTCTTGGCAGGGAAAGCCACTGACAAATATTGTGCCTCTCTTTGTATATCAAATCGCTCTGAATTTCTTAGAAGCTAGCTTTTTTCCACCTGAAGAAATACCTTGCTTAAGTCAAAATGGCACGCTTCACTCTGTTTATTGCCAATCAAACTTCGTGTTACCTCATCAAAAAAGCACAAGAGTTTGGCTAAACATTACACATTTTATTGAGGCCGTGATAAGATTGGCCGAGCGTTGCGGGCTCAGTTAGGCAGCGCAAGATATAAACCTAAATCAAAGTCTCCATCACCTTCCATAAAATGCTGGTGTGGCTGACTGTCCTGAGATATTGTTATGGAAAAGTTTAGACTTCCCGTGTGCCTGGCCACAACCACAGCGCCGCCCTATTACTCTGGTATTTTGCCATAGTATATAGTGGCCCGGAAAATCTTGAAAGCCTGGCCAGCGATGACGCCGGCTTATGCCCTGGTGATTTTTGGGTTGATGTTATCTTTCCCGGCGGACTTCTTTTTATTTAAACCCTTCAACTTCCTTCGTAAATCTTACTCCGTTATCAACAAATCTTCAATGATCTGCTGTAAGATATATGAAACTACTTCTGCGGGGTCCACGCCTGTCGGCTCTATGAACATTGTCGAAGCCCTAAGCCAGTGAGTCTACTCTTTACTGATCGTCAGTGATATCTTGATATCCAGCCACTGGCAGTGTGATAAAAATGCTCAGTGAACTCTCTGACTGTACGCAGGATTAACGATTTTTCGGTTGCCACTAGACTTATTGTGCTAGGTTGAGCTGTTGCTTGCACCTTTAAGATCGTTTCAGCTTTACTGTGCTTTTCCCGAGTTTTACATGCTTGATCCAGTTTTCGCGCATTATTGATTCGACGCCTAATAGCATTTGTGATGACTGGTCACCATTAAGGTGCCTTCATCTTGCAAATTCTACATCCCAGCTACTCAAGTTCATTCGTAAGGTTTTTGGTGATTCTTTATTCTTCCTATTTCTCCTCCACCCCAGAATAGTTTGCCATGTCCCAGTCCGATCTCATTGCTTGGTCTTGCATTTTAACCAAGCCTACGGTACTGAAGTGCCTTGCCCACTTTGCGGCAGATCGGAGCTGATGCAAGCGGAGCCTGATTTGTACTGTTGCTTGACCACACTAACCCAACGATCATAGACAGTGCGGTTCCATAACGATATTTTGCCGGTTTTTTACTTCAAGGTTCATCAGTGACTGCTCGTAAGTAGAAGTTCACCCGGTATTTTGCTTATATGCTGATACTGTTTATTCAGTCACGACCACTGTGGGACCCCTAGGTCCATCTTACGTAGGCTCATCTTTATAGACCCAATCTATGCATGGCAGGTCGCAGCCCTCTATGATGAAGGACTTGTTGAACCCTAAACCCGGCTTGTCAGAGCGTTTGGTCCAACGCATCCTTCTGATCAGATCTTGGATCCCCCTACATTTTCGAATCATATTCTTGGGCAAATTAGGCGGCACCAGCCTACCGCTTGATCATGCAATCAAGTAAGTCTCCCAAAATCTCCACGAAATACACTATTACTATTGCATGCAAGCCCCTATGACCCTCCTAGACTGATTAAGTGGCGTGACTGCACGTGCTTGTAAGTTCAGTCCACTTCATTTGTGTCCCAGTTGCAGTTCCAGTTCGTGATGAATTTCAGGAACTTTTGGCGAGACCTTTGGTTTGGTGTTACCGTAACTGCAGATCGGTATATTCCAGGGAGATTTCAGTCATCGGAAAACTTTTGGGCGTCGTCGGAAGGTAGGCAACGTGGCCGAATGCATCCGATCTATTTTAGTATGAGTTGGAGAGCGATGAATATGGGCAATGTGTAAAAAAAGGCGGCGCCTTGACAGTGGACCACATCGGTTCTTGAATCACTTCAAGTTTAGGGTGCGTTAAGATGGGAGTTTATAGGCCCTGCCCCACATAGACAAGACGACCGAAATGCAAAATTTGTTTCTACCACCCCTTAAAGGTTAATGTCTCAAAAGAAAATCACGCTATTAGGTGTGTCCTCGTTAAACCAAATGCAGTATCATGTCCGACTGGCTTGTCATTTACACTGTTTATGGTAAGTTCGACCGGTTGCACTGGTACTTCGTCAGAAATGTTAAATATTTTGGCGCTATTGACAATCGGTCATTCTCGGACGTGATGGGACCCATGTACCGACTGGATTTTGACATGCTACGGAGGTCGACTGCACGGAGCGGCTAAAGCAAGATTTTTTGAAAAGCATCTTCGGACAATCTTACCTTGTTGAACAGATAGCTCAGCATTAGATCCTGGTAGAGGAACATAAACCTAGCCATTTTGTAGATGTCCATGGAAGATACCAAGCAACCACTGTTAACTTCAAGTGTGTGGAATTTCCTGCGTTTCACATGTTTATCGGAGCGATTAGTTCACTTCAATTTGGTCGGAACATTTTGTTTTTGTAATCGCTTAGGCATTATCGTGAGTGCGGCAAAACTATCCAAGAGTAACTAAGTTGTGGAAATTTGGGGAAACCAAAACAGTCCACTGGATGTAGTTGATAATAGAGGTCAGTAGTTGAACCGATAGTCTTTTTCCCGTACAGTGTGAGTGCGTTTAAGGCAAAGGCGCAAAACAATTGAAAATTCGATGGTTTAAAGTTGACTGAAACACCAACATAATGACTTCCTAATGGCTATCCCAAAACATTGCTCGGAATATTTTGCAAAATCTTTAAGTGCAATGTTCATTTAAGTGTGCACAAATACTGCAGAATAAAATCTTCATATATTAAAAACGAGGAACAGTGGGTCTCAGCAGCGTGTAATTAGAGGTTGGCCAGATTACCGAAAAGGGCGTTGGTGAAGCTAAGGTCCATGGTTGATATTTTATGAAATATCCGGTGAATCCTTTAGGGCAACCATAAGTTTAACCGCTTTGAAAACGTAAGAACCACTACCAACCCTCCCATTGTGGAGGGCAGTTAAAAAGGTGGCTGTCAATAACGGAAATGACACAACAGGGACCAAAACCAGGAGGCCAGACTGTTTCGTTGGGTTTGAGCAGACGCATGTTGTTACTATTTGGAAAACTTTTCAACTGGAATGTGAGTAGACTGGAGCTAATTGTCCAAACTCGTAAAGACAAACAGATAGATCGATTGCTCTGAGGTGCATAACAAAATGGCCTCTAAGTAATCACGGTATCAAAGCTAGGAATGTAGCAGTCTGAGCGCGGGGTAAATTTCAGCAAATTGATGAAGTAAAATTCGGTTAGCACATCTTGCTGGAAAAAATTGCAGTTGAGTGAAAATGCGTGAGAAACAACTGCCAGGCAGCGTCGTTTGACTCTGGTAGGCTGGCAGGGCGATTCCTCTGTATCCCGCATCATTCTTTCAACTTTTTGCTTATTTACCTGGCATCGGTATCTAACTTGTTACGGGATATAGCAAGTTTCGGCCTGCCCAGTCTCAGAATTTCCAACTGTCTGCAGTTCACTGTCGCCAGCCTTGGCTGCCAGTTCCACCCGCTTTATGCCACATGCGTTGGTGCACGCCACGTTGTGTTTGGCTTCTCCATTTTTCCTCTCATGCATCAGTCTTTTCGACCATCGGGAGCATGGGCTGGTTAGTTGTTTCTGTTTGGCAAAGCAGCCTGTTTTTGGCATCGGGCGACTTCTTCCAGCGTAGATGGGAAACACCTAATAGAGGTGGAAGTTATTTCAGGTTTCCTTTCCTCTTTCAACTCAATTCAGATATATAACCTTCATCTTCTAGTTCATTTTCGATCACTACCATTCCCGGAGAATGTGGAAGGCGAACAACAGCCCACGGCGTATCGCTCCGTGGGCCATCCCTCTTTTATTTTTGGAACACCAACTGGACATTACACAGAGGACAGCGTGGGTAGAAAACATGCACAAAATGGAAAAGAACTTTATAGGCCGTTTCTTACGGAATGTATAATCCGGCGAAAGTTATATGGAATAGTCACTTACAGCAGTTGATCGTGAAAAGTGGGGACGGCCACAATGGATAGAAATTTTCTAATCTCATAAGTTTACTGGATTCATTAGCTTTGCTTCAGTAATTTTGACTATGTAAATTTCAGCTAAGTATAATAGCAGAAAGTGAGTTGTATAAAAGGGAACCTGTTGATTAACTACCGGAGAACCTGACAAATCTGAGTCAGTGTCTGTTGCAATTTTGTGAAAGGTGGTTTTCGTCAGGGAACAAAGTAATGGTGCCAGGATGTTCAGGAGGAAATCGGCAACTGAAAGAAATAAGAAACATCATTTCGTCAATTACAGAGGTTCGTATTACGAAAGCGTTACGAGAGCCGCGCAATATTTCTGGTCACTATTGGTGACCAACTGAGGGCCGTTTGACACGTAAGAATAAAGTCGTGCTGGCAGCGATCTGCTGATTCCGGAAATCAAAGTGTAGGGAGTAACGTTCATGAAGTGTGCGACCGCAGGCTAACTGTTTAGCCAGGAAAATATAAGGACAACCAACCTGCCGGGTAGGTCTGCGGTGCCCTTCATCGTTCCCTTTTGCGCTTTCTCAAAGATGCTTTGTTCAACTAAGTTGTCATTCGGTGCGCTTTTCTGAAGGGCGCTTTTTCTCCACCTCTAAAAATCACTTTTCCAGTCATTTCCCCAAATATAGACTACTACATTTTAAGCTCTAGCGTTGCCTTGAGTTAAAAGCCTTATTAATATATACCACAAGCGCTATCCACCTGCTGATTTGGTATCTTTTCATCTAGCCGCTTCCCCACTTCTTAGCGCCATCCCGCTGTCGATTTAGAATTTATCCAACTTTCATAAAACTCCTTGGCACTTCAAAACTTGAACTTCGGCATCCCGTACATATGTCTTCCCCAGCAGAGCCGAAGCAGCGTGGGTTGAGTACCACTGTACCCAAAAGAATCTTACCAACCCCGATCCCAGCTAACCCATTCTCAGTCCCGAAATACCTTTGGATCCGGTGTCAAAGCCCTGGATGTCTCGAAGAGAACAAGTGATTTAGTAATCAAGGTCCAATGGATTGGACGTTTGTAACTAAAACGGTTCTCCACTAGAAATCCCCATTTATCCATTCAGTGACCACCACCGGGGACCTCGTCGCAACAGAGCGCCTATTCACCCTGCAATTAAACAAGCCCCCAAATCTACCGCGAAATCAAAGAAGGTGGTTGCATTCAATATACTTCACAGTCTCCGACTGCCACTGGTCAAGTTACCCTACGCAAAGTATGTAGTACTCTCCATTGCCGTTGCTTCTGATCTAGGCTCCAGAAAAAGTCCTTGCAAACTAATTGTCCCATTATACTCCAGTTTTAAGATGAATCATCAGCCAAAGAGTTCATAAGCAACAAAGCGTCTACATGAATTGCAGAAACATCAAGACCTCCACAGATAAGACTCCCTTCCATCGGGACATAATGCTGCCACAGACGTTTGTCACAACTTTTCAGGTGGACAAGAATTTTGATGTCTCGTACGCTCTTCCGCAGAGTAGTAAGCTGTCATTACGGAGTTTGCCCGAACGAATGAACCCGGAGCCTAGAGTTATGGCATCAATAACCCCGTTCATTCCCTGCAATGGGCTCCACCGCCACACCTCTTTTAATACCTTGTGCTAAATGAGCACTAGCACCACCTACCTGCAGACATTGGTTGTTCAACGAATCTCAAATACTAAACCTTTAAAAACTTCGTAAAAACAACCTCTTCCATGTTTACGTCACCCAAGTTTCTGTCAAACCCCATTATTACTCGAAAATATTACTAGTCCATTTGGAGACAAACCTATCGATATCAGCGGCACCTATGGCCATGTACACCTGCTGCGAAACAGGCAGACCCAAGACTTCGCCGTTGAACGCGGCCATTATTGGCAGACTTGGATGAACCTCCATTTAAAATGCGAATGATATAATGTTAATGACAAGGTTGTTGGTAGTTGTGATGCGTCAACGTTTCGAATACCCACGGTAATTGACGTTATTTACCTCATTCTATTCAGCCAATTCAGCGGTGTTTTCTCTTAATAACCAAAGGGAGTGGCATCAGCATGAGCTCATCTCCCATTTCGCTTGTTCACTGAGCCCTTTAAACAAGTTCATTAACACTAGTTCTGCAAACAGTGTCTATTTATTACTTAACCCCTGTGTTAGCCATCTAATCAAACCGTTGCAGTCAATGTTTGGGGAGACGTCGAAACCTTGGCCGAGAAATACATTACTAATAAAGACCATGCATTCTCAAACTTAATGAGCCCAACACCCTCTGGGTAATAAACATCTGGAATGATCTTACTATTTGGCCCCGTTATTGGAAGCTTTGGGCCTTCAGCCCATTTTAAGGAAATCTTCTAGACCTTGAAAAGTTCCTACGAAAATGACCGTCGTCAGTTCGAAATACCGCTTAACTTTTCCAGCATCTTCATGCCCTTGACCACATTTTTTATTTTGTTTAATCGTCATACCACCAAATGGACCAAATTCCAGACCATCCTCTTCTGTTTTGCTTCTTGAGTGGCACTAATGATTACACTTTCTATTCTCCGGCCAAAAGATACAAGACAGAACTTTCTGCCGGCCGCTCCCACCCTAAACTCTTCTCTAGCTGTTCCAGTCTGATACGACTCAATCATTCCCGTCAGTGCCGTTCCTTTCAGCCCAGGGACAACCACGCCATTGATCACCTTTGACACCCTTACTGAGACTGACCAATACGGTCGGCCGAAGCCCCGCTATTACTATCACCAGAATGGCATAGCTATGCCCGCAAATTTCCGACTTTTACCGTCTGACTAGGTCACAAACTCTGACGTCAGCAATGATAGCATGAAGGACATTCATGGCGAATATATGTAGGGACCGCTGTTTAACTTGTTTTATAACCCGTAACACCCAATAGATCAGGTTGCTTTAAACCGTCCTCAAGAGTAATGCGCATAATGGTAATATTAACAATAATATGTATATTTCTAGACATCCGAGAGGCATGCGCAAAGCAAGGTCAAATTTACACAAAGTGGACACACGGGATACGAAAATTCAGTCGTGAACATGCAGTGTATTCATGCTCTCATGAACATAACCAGCAATGTCATGATCTGAAAACGAGTACCCCAGGTTTAAAATAAATTTTAGATACTCCTTCACCAAAACTATCTGAGACTGACTATGAGTCGTGCACTACGAGTCAATCCATGTTTGTACGGGTCAAAGGTGCGCATCGCAGGCGAAAATTTGGCTAGGAAGCCACAGTGGCCGTCAACATATGGCCGGGTTTCTCAAAAATAAAGTGGGTTATTTGGCGGAGATGAAGATCAATATGGATGTGGCATCGGGAAGCAGATGATTCAAAACCACAGTGGATATTAAATGAAATAGGCTGAGAATCGTGAGTAATAACAATTAAGAGTGAAAATAATGCCGAAGGTGAAACAGTAGGAAACCTTCAAGGCTGCATGAAATTATTTACGGGACGAAATTATATGAAGAATTGTGGACGGAGAGACAATGAAATTTAC
Source organism: Fasciolopsis buskii (assembly GCA_008360955.1). NCBI lineage: Eukaryota > Metazoa > Platyhelminthes > Trematoda > Plagiorchiida > Fasciolidae > Fasciolopsis > Fasciolopsis buskii. The sequence continues at coordinate 10,370 of LUCM01002600.1, read as the reverse complement.
AGGAATGGCCACCGAACATGTGCGGCTAGGAGCAGACTGCGATGCGTGGCGGGAAGTAAAGGGGTACGTGCAAGACTTACAATCAATCCTTAAGTACACTTGCCATGAATGACCTGTGTGTTATCCTTGTTTAGTATCGGAGATTTTGGCGTTCCGCGGCGGTAGGGTTCTGGAGGTTTGGGAATTGAACGCCATTTCAGTAGTGTTAGTAACTGTTTTGGCCAATCTTACTGGTTCATCTGAGATGAGGCACCCGGGGCGGTCATTTACGTGACTTTGTTTGTCTTAGGGTTGCGCGACCGGGTACTGGAGCATCAGATCCGGATGGCAGCTTCCTAAGAGGGATGGACAACCAGCGCGTCGGGTAGAGTGGAGTTTTCGGCGAGAGTGTGCGTTGTATCGGTGGTCACTGGCGATCCCTGAGAAGAAATGGGGAGAGAAGAAAAGTCTGGAATTTGTTACAGCTAGTGTTTAGGTGATTAAAAAATGGAAACAACGATAATAGTAAGTTTCTTACAAAGATTACAGTGTCCTGCCGACTGTCATGAAACACGCAGGAGGTAGTTTTCGTTGACGGGACGTGTACAACGAACACCGTCTGCCTGCTCCCTAGAGGGTATATGGCTCAGTCAGTCCCAGTCCTCATGGTCCTTATTTGTAGCGCGTGCATGTGAGCCACCGCTAATTTTTTACTACTTCAAATTGCCAGGAAAGGGCACAACTGAATGGGTTGCGGATGGCAGCGTGAGCAGGAGGCTAGGACAGTATTTGCCACGAGAAATCATAGAAAGAAGAGAAGAGAGAAGCACGAGAACATTAGGATCAGTGATTTGTGTTCGAACAGGACGATAGCAACTTGTACCAGATAGTAGTTTTAGTAAGCATGCATGAATAATTAAGAAAGAAGGACGCATATTGATTTAGACGTCAACATATGTACCAGGTGTGCGGTTGAGAGGACAGGTTTATGTTAAAAATAGAGGGGTGGGAGGTGAAGCATAAGTAGGCAGTCCGATGCACCATTTCCACAGACCACCCAACAAGGCAGCCAGATGCTTATCTGCCAAACAAGAGCAGCGCGGGATTTTCCCTTTCGCAGAGTCATGTGTGGGCTGATGGCATATATATCCATTGTAGAAGATGGCTCATTCCTTCGCAGCCCGAATATGCTTTGGTCGCTGGGCTCAATCTAATCCAACAGAGACTTTTCCTAACAGAGGAATAGTTGGACCCATATGGGTGCTTTCCATAGGTCCTCCGCCTGACCTTAATTTTCTGCGTTGCTACTTTTGAGCACCTGCTGAGGGTGGTCTGTTTTTTCCCTGTTCGGAGATGCTGAAGCAAACCTGTCACAGTCATTTGGGTTTTTGCATGTGCGGACTAAAGAAAGCAAAAGTGGGGATAGGCAAGCACGCGGAGGATGGTGGTTTATGCCGTGAAACACAGACCTGTATTTAGGGTTCCGTCCTCGTCAACGCCGTGTCTTGCTTTCGTTAACGACTGCCGCTTGAAACTTTCTGACGCGGACTTGTGTGTTGCGTATGCGAATCAGATCGTCTGTGTGACGTGGACAGAGTTTTTAATGAAACGAGGCTGGGTACTTAAGGGAAATGAGTCTACCTGATTTGAGTTGGCAGGTTACTGGATATTAAAATGAGTTGGTAGGAATGGTAAAGCGAACCTCGTGTGTGTTTTCTGGTGAAATGTCCACGAAGAGTGAAAATGGTTCCAGTAATACCAAGCATAATGATAGGATCCTTCATGTTAGCGTAATAAGAAGCAAAGAATTGTATGGCCTAAGGAACCAGGGAATGAGAAGACCGAAATAAGGAGGGTTAATCGCGGTTATTGCTGCCGTAGAATCCAGCATCCTTCTGATATCACGGGCCTTAATGTTATTTAGTTTTTTCGGCTGAGATCCAAGTTTTAAAGACTTTACTGTAGCAACTTAAAACCCTAAGCCGACTTTGTATGCCCGAAAGATAAGGAGTGTATAAACGAATGGAGGTTTGAACTATCAGCAGTTTGCAAACTTCGTTTGTGAAGGCGATCTTAGACGACGATAGGGGTCGCGACTTTTGAGGAAATGATTTTCACAAGGAACAAAATTTGGCAATGAAAATTTTGCTCTACTACTTGTTTTGCTATGTCGGTTAAAAAGACATGCTTTGTGTTTCGACGGGAGTAGGGAGATTGATTTCTGAACTGAGGAGCTGATATGCAACTGTTACCATTGATGAGACTAGTGAAGAATATTAAGTTTGCCTTCGCACGCCGAAGCTACAGAGGTTCGAGATTCAGTATTGAACATCGTTCCTTGCAACTTAGATTTACGAAATGCCTGCTAGTCGCTTCATAAATACACACTGAATGCTTTCGATTTTTGAGTATGTCGCAGTGTCTCATGCTGGAGCAGATTAGAAAACATTACTCAGAGTTAATGAAATATAAGGGTGAGGATGATAGCGAATGTTTATTTTTATTTTAGAAGACGGCTGCAGTTTATGGCTGCCACACCGTTTTGGCGATGGTGTTGGGATTAGTTAGGTGAGTGGGGGAGAAAGTTGTGGGTGAGCAACCCTATGTGCAGTTAGAACGATAAGGAGTAGGTAGGCGATTCCAGGCAGCTCTGAAATACGACCTTAGGTTAGGTAAGACGTGCCTATTCAGGAGGGGCAATGTAAATGAGCAGCTAACAAGCAAATGATCACACCCAGGTAGACTAGATTTAGTGGACGTTTGAACGTCAGTTAAGCCAATCGTAAATATCAACTCAAGAACATTGAGGTTTCTTGTTAGATTAGTTACCTGTTGGGTCCAGCTACCATGAAGGATGCTTTCAAGTGAAGGGAGCAATTAATTTGGGACTGAAACCGTGGACCAGCATATGTCAGGTGCATTGAAATCTCCAGCAAGATGCTTGGGACCTGATAGGTCAGAAGCATTATTCATTGGTTGTTATCATCAAAAAGTAATTTTGGCAAAAGCTAGGTGGGCGGTAGACGCATCCAACAAGAAGGCCTTCATTGCCCATCTCAGCTCTAACCCAGACGCAATCTTGGATTGTGTTTAGCATGGTATCCTGGCACAAAGTATCTGGCATGGATTCTCTAACGTAGATAAGGCAGCCACCTCCTCGCCGGGCTTCACGGCATTTCCTGAAAGATTTATAGCTAAGAATTATTATGGCTTTGTCAGGATTGTGGTTATTTAACCACGTCTCGGTGATAAGTATGAAATCAAAGTTCGAAGAGAGTGTGAGAAGGTGGATATATTTAATTTTCTTTAACATGGAGCGTGCATTTAACAATAGCAGCGAAAATTTTCCTGAAGAGCTCTTTCCGCTGATTGGTGTCATAGTGAATGAAGCTCGGTTTCCTGTTTTTTGACCGTCTTGGGGAGAGTCAGCTTTTTAAGTTTCAACCAATTTTGTTTCAATCAGGGGCTTCTTTTATCTGTAGGAGTGTTGCATCATTTGAATGGGGATTCTTCGGCCCAGGGCAACATGACTTGGAAGCAGACGGTAGATGACCTGTCAGGCGAGTTTGGCATGACTTCTGGTGGGTTGTTCACTCGTGGGCCGGGAGAATGTAATCCGTCCACGTTGCGTTCAGTTACACGGGACATTTCCGAAGTGGTCATGTTTGCCATCACACATTCAGTTACATAGAGAGAGTAAGGTGGGCCATTAGCATGGGAGGTAGAAAAGGAGGGGTTCGTTTAGGTAGAAAAAATGAGTTTGGCAGAAAAGGCACAGAGTTTTGAAATGGGGGAATTTTTAGGGTACATGGGAGATATGGGTAATCGGAAGGGAGCCGGAAAACTTGGTCTAGAGCTCACATAGTTTCCGGGTTTGAGATACAAATTGTTCCGTTTCATGTTGGGTGATATCCATTGAGTTTGCTGTGGAGCTAGGCGCAGCGGGATGGAGTGGTACCTGACGATATCCTTAGAAGGTGGAGGGAAGAGAAAAGTTTGGCCAAATAGTTGTCCATGTAAGGAAAGCTGGGTAGCTGTTTTGGGGTGTGAAAGGTGAAAACCAGAGGACTTGAAGGATCTAGTCTGCCTTCGATATCTTGGTGCGTACGAAGTTCCAGGGGTTGCTGGTTTGTTTATTAAGTGGTGCCGAAATTTTGGTCAGCTTTCTTAGTTGGGTGATACGAGGTGCCAGTTGTCGCCTCTTAGGCGTGGATGGCACCGGTAGCCACCGGTGAAAAATTTTGGGTGTACTGGGTGGATTGGGGTCTAGGGGCGAGAGGAAAAATAGGATCAGCATTAGGGCTGGATCATTTGAATTTTTCAAGGCAACTTTTAGTGAAGTCCGATTACGGCGGTTTCCAGAATCATCTAAATTTTCTTATTTTCACATGAGTAGAACAAGCGCTTAGTCCCCATCCAACCTAAACGCCCGCCGGCATGAACACCTCAAGGTTAGGCAACGTCCCGGTCCAGTTTGTGCTTCTCTCAGTACATTCGGACCAGATCAGTTCAGTTCAGTTCGGTTCAGTTCAGATTGTTTCCAACAAATGACGGGGCGGTACCCGTTTCTCCAGCTTTCAGTGCTTAGACAACTGGGAAATCAACGGCTTCCTCTAGTTTCCGTAATCGGCCGATGTCCAGTTGCCTCCAGTCGACAAGACCCTAGTCAGTCAAAAGTCTCAGGCCATTTTTATTACTCCCAAACAAAAGTATTTGTGGAATTCAGGGGGACTTATGCGGAATGGAAAGGGGATTTTAGGTCGGGTACACATTCTTACCCACCTAATCTTTAGTCGCGTACCTCGAGCCGCATCTCCTCCAATTCACATTCGAAATAGTTTAGCGAGTTTTGAGCTGTATTCCGATTGGGAGTTGGGTCCTCCTGTTTTCTAATCGTAACAAAACGCACCGTCTCTCATTCCCGATTTGCCTGCTTCCTTTAGATGGCCAACTGATGGTCATTGAGCGAGGAGCTCCGTCATGACTAAGGCCGATTTCCTCCATATCTGACTGCTTTTCTTGGCCCACGCA
>LUCM01002598.1:0-10822 GCA_008360955.1 Fasciolopsis buskii | reverse complement strand
TGACAACGAGTCCTAGTTTGGATCGAAACGTCACGATAAACGTATTAATTCAGTGTACGCCTTCTCAACTGTATATATATACATATATATAGAGAGAGAGTTCCACTTGGCTTTTTCCTTGCCTCTTCGGTAGCCTATGGCTCGTCATACTGTAGGGTGAAACCTTGCATAATGAACAAAAGCATAAATGTGCTGGATATACTATCAGTGAACCATATGGTCACCAGCGGTACCCTTTAGCAGGACTTTTTTCAAGCGGTTAAATCCACTCGATAATCATTCCGACCTGGTTAAGTCACTCAAGAATAGAATTTTACGTATAAAATTTCATATGGTTCGTCGACTACTCGATACACTCCGAAGTGAACTTATTTCTGACAGTAAAATCAACTACGATTTTCACCTTGTTCCTCTGCCCCTGATGCAGAATTATGTGTGCTAGCTCGGTGTGGTCGATAACGACACCGCAAACAATGATGAAACGCGTATCACTTAGGCGATAAGCCTATCGAGCAGCAGACAAAAATTTCAACATTTATCTGACATCGAACTGGTTCTGAAGTACAGTGATGGAAAGATATCAGCTCTTGGCATGCACAAAGCTTATTGACAAGTGTAGCAGCATATTTTTCATTCAACCAGTTAGGTCCTTCGATGAACGAACACTAGTTCCATCGGTACGTTTGTATTGATTTTGTTTTGAATTTTCAATTCCGGAATAAATAGATCCATTTGTGTTATACCTGTTTACTATCATGCCTACATGCGGAGCAAACCTCCCGAAGAATAAAGCCACTTGTGTGAACGATAAAAAGTCGGGGATTCGACGTTTAGCATGTGGTGTTTCCAAAATTATCGTGGGCAATACTGTTACCACAAGCAAGGGTCCAGGAAACGTTCATCTGTAGTCCAAAGCTGTCACTGCAAAAAATGTGTGAGGCAGGATACTACGGTCATTTTATGCAAAAGGCAATAATATAACCGGCTGGAGAAAGCAGACAATATTATGTTAATATGATCTTAGCAAAATTATTACAGGGTTTATTGTATACGCTGCGACAAAAATTCCTGTTCCTTGAGTATTTTTGTCGTTACAGACTACGTCGACAGTATTGTTCTCAAACCCGGGATAGAGTATGGTAGCAAAGTAAGATGATGTTATATACACTACCAAATCGGAGGACGATGCTACGGAGGCTATTATCACCTACCCGCGGTGCGCCATTTACGATATCTATACCTGAAAAAACGTTCCTAAGTGCGTCTGTTTAATATCACAATCAACAAATGCGTAAATGTCAGTATATAACTGAGGAAAAAACATGTTTATCATCAAAGGATGCTATCTCATCCAAAAGACCCGACAAAAAACGGCCGACATTTCTTTCACGACACATCATAAAACGCAGTGAATAGTTATACTCCTCTGCACACTCCAGTAGAACCAATGTGAAGTCATGAAAACCCGCCTACGAAGATGCTCTTGATACCACCTGAATCTTTGGCCCTGTCGATTCGATGAGAACGGTGGGAGGGGGTGCAGGGGATACCACAACCAGCACACTGAAATCGTGAAAAACCAAAAAACTGTTTGGATGAACGCACTAGGTACTGAGTTGGATTTTGGGTAACACTTTTTGAACGTGTTCTCACAACTACATCATTCCCGAGAGACAAATGCATATCCAACCCTCAACTATCATTAGAACGCTCATTAATCCGTCATTAACGTTGGTAACGGGCAACACAAACATTGGTCCTGTGGTTACAGGTAACCTTAAAAAACATCCATAGCGAATGAAAACATCGGAGCCATAAAGAGCAACGGGGTTACGACAGTCACTGTCCCTTTTGAATGTAGAAAGGAAATTTGATGACGAATTAATGGAAAGTATAACAGAGGAATTCATATTTCAGAAGTAGCATATGTGCGTTGCTTGTACATTCCAAATTATTTCAATGAGCATTATGGAAGGACATGTTTCCGAACGCAAAACTCTTCTGAAAAAAGTTGAGGGTAAAACTGAGAGAAAATATTTTCTTAGTATACACACTAATTCATTACACCTGAAATCACTGACTAAATTGAGTGGCCATTTAGAGGGTAATTTCACAAGAACCATTCTGGGGAGCTACGCTGATTGACCAAACTTTTGAGGTTGTCTGGAATGAGATCTAATATTTACCCCGTGTCTGTTCAGGAGTAATCCTGGGCTGGCAACCTGTAGGCGAAAAACAATAAATAAACAACACTTACGCTACCATTGTGACGCGTCACGTTGCAGGAGTGAATGGAACGCTCTTCCTGGCATATCACAGTGTGGTGAAACTATCATGTCATACATATGCCATTCAGGTCACGTGAATTGGCTACCAAGGCCACTACAACTCAGCATGAGATCTGCGCTAGATTGTGACAAAGATCCAATCAGTAACCACGCAAAAATCTTATCAAGGTATCTTCTTTGGCATTTTCTTGTCCCAATATGATCGCTTTTAGCAGCAACGGTTTTTGTAACTGACAGGCGGGTTATATTCGTCTAGATGGGAGCACTTCTTTTACGCCTGCAGTGCTCAGATTTATGTAGATTTTTGTCTTGCAATACTCATTTTGCGCTACTTAGAATGCCTACGGTTGCAACAAAGTGGCATGATTTCCCGTTATGGATAATAACGAACTTCAATAGCCAACTAAGGCGGGAAATTACGTATTATAACCCTCGGTACACGATCAATTCGGCAGCAAAACTGATCGCTAAAAGGGAACCTACGGAAGCATGGGCGTCACGACAAAAACGGTACAAGCACATGCTCCATATCAGTCTACGTTCCAAGCTTGTCCTTTTTCTGCACCTTGGCACATCTGTCTGACATGTTCTACCATCGTATTAACGAAAAGAATTCTCTAGTTTTTAATTAGTACAGGGGGAAATTTCGTCTCCAAAATGTCCACTGAAATCTCTTCATGGTATCAGAAAATACTTACCTCATCCAATTCAAAGAAACAAGTAAGGTTTACTGAAAGACTTCGAATTCCCCAAGTACTAGCTCATGAAACCGGCAACTGTGGCATTATTATAAATTTCAAGGGCACTCTGTATTGGTATAAACAGAATAGGACTATGATACCACTTAAAATATTTGAAAATCAACTGGTAATAACCAACGTATCTTTTGCACTTTGCAGTATGGTCTTTTCAGGAAATAAACCACCATCCCGCATTTCCAATGTTTCAGAACTCGTGATCTTAAAGTGCATATCGTGCTTTCCAGACCTAATGAAAAGCACTATACTGCATCGTGGCCTATAAGAAACGGTGCCAATTTTTCCGCATCCCCTTCCGCTTCTAACGACGCCGCCTAGTTCCGTCGTTTTATCAAAGGAATCACCTCGGCGTGCACTTACAACATTACAGCACGTCAGCGTTATCCTCCTGACTAACATGCGTACCGGAGCCAACTACTATCTGACTTATTCAAACTCCGCCTTGCTCTTGCTGAAAGTGAAAGGAAACGAGACACAAAAACCAAACTGTTGGAGCACGAGGTCCCTGAGTGGTGTGACCCACTTCCGAACGACTCCTCTGGATGAGAAAATACAGTAGTAAATCAATGAAACGTGAACTACCTATCCCCCAGTGGATTTCTCTTTTTATGTTTAAATGTACCCTTTGATACTCCCATCTTAATTCGAAATCACAAAAAAAATCTAAGAGTTTGTGCGAGTCGCTTTTATCACATTCTCGAAGGCCGCTTTTACAGATACATCTGAGAGCGCTGTTTCTGTCCAATCAGGAACCAGCCCAATTGAGTTATCTCAAGTAAACTGATTCCCAGTTGAAAATATCGGTCAGCTGTGCCAAAACAGTGAAAGCAATTGCGGAATTTGCTTGTGGAGAAACCAAATACAGGATGTTTTAAGGGCACTACTGCTTGCTGTTCTGCGGCTTCGAAGGAAGTGTGAAAGATGAGACATGGCGAAACAGCAATTGCGATTCTTGAATGACTGTGTATTCTCAGAGCTGTCGCGGCCAGTACAATGGTAAGTAACTGGAGACATTTGAATAAGAGCTAACTCGGTTTAATACACGCATTTTACTTGGTTTGTCTAAAAATATTCCCTCTTCTCTAGGCGAAGTAAAACCAGTCTCTCGGTAAACAAACAAACCCAACACAGTATTTTAGAAACTCCGCCTCCATCTTTCTATGTAAAGAGCGCATTCCAACACTTTCTAACGAGTACGCACGCATTCGCCCGTATCGCTTTATTCAGGCTTCATTACCCCGGAAATGCATTTCGATGACCATCCTGACCTTAACGGTTTTCACGCTGGACGAACTGGAATTTCCGCCACGATAAATGTGAGGTCCAGGAGGACCATCTAATAAAATCCAGTACAAAAACGAAGCCCAGTAACTCGGAAAAATTGTAGGACAGGGGAAATTTATCTAAAACCAGGGGGAATTCGGCCTCATTTATACAGAATCGGCACCTCCAAATGTCTCCGCATGGTTGGGGGTAAGTGTCACAGACTGAGTTGGCTAGTCGCCCTCAACGCCCCTCGAAATGCATCTCAAATAGCCTACGCACTGCATCCTCGTGGCGAAGTTGTTCCTACAAAAGTGCAAGAACGAAGGCGAACACCCAGCGCCCTCTACCGATTTGACTGGTCACTGATAATCAGTTCAAAGAAGTTGGTTAAACCCGATTTCAAACCAACCACGGGCGGCGTACGAAGCAATGTAATGAAAAGGAGCACCGCCAGGCAGTGGGGCATGGCTGAGTGGAAGCCCATCAGATTGGATTAGTTATTCTTCCACTCGTTTTTCCGACTGAACCAATTCAGATCAACCCCCAACTTGGAGGACCAGGAGACTACTTTGTCAGGCCTCTACCCATTGACCTTCCATGCATGATTGGATCTTCGGCTTGAGATAAGCCATCCTATATAGCTCGTTGGCTCATGGAGGCACGCAAGCCGTCACACCACGCCCGGGTGTAGTCTCGTTGTGACTCAATAAATAACCGTGTGGAATCACTAGACGCAAAATCAAGATCCTCGTATTGTAGCGACTGAGGTAATAGTGCATGTTCTACACAAGAGTTAGAAAATTCTGGTGGAGCGAGCGGATTTGCGTGCAATTAAATTCCACCAATCCCACTCACATGCATGAGCTAAATAGATATTTGCAATGAAATTCTTAAGCTATTTTCTACCCAATAGCGACCGTTTAACACTAGAAGTATGCGTATCTTTTCGCGGAGATGTTTTCCACTTAACTTAAACCTCCCTTATATCACGATTGTCGTAAGAAGTCAGTATCTACGAAGACCTGATCAAAGTACTTACAATCGTCCCAGCTACTTGTCAAACATCAAAATAGCGGAAATTCAGCCGCCCACAGGTTTACGACGAACTTCACTCGAATTCCGCGAACAAATTGGCAAGCTGAACCGACTGTTTGACAGTGAAATTTGTTCTTCACTCAACAAGAAACCCAAAGAGAAACCAATCACATCCGCCTAGACTAGTCGGGCTAAACCATTTTGTTGATTGGAGATTTAATTCAGTCCAGTACTTACCATCATTAACCTAACATTATTGTACCCTGACGTTCGCCGCTACTGCCCACAGCACCGAGAGGTGGAAGGTCACCCGACATTCAGATGCTCATTTTAGCTCCCGTACAACAGTACTTAGGTTACTTAGCCACCTGTCGCGTGCGTCAATTGGCAGGTTTTTTAGCTTACAGAATGCATTTAACCCGCCTAGCATCACAGATAATCGATGTGCGCAGTCTCCACAAGTGTGGAACGCTATAGCTGTGCAGACTTTACATAGGCGCAATCCCAGACAAATCACAAGAATGTACTTCAGTCTGCCACATCAATCCTAGAGCACAAAAACATCGTATATCTTATAAACCGGCTTGAAAACAAGCATGGTGCGAACGTAACAACATGTAAATGGAACTGCAAAAGGCGGATAAACAGAGGGAGAACTAATAAACCATAACAAACCATTTTTCTTTGTTTCCATCTTACAACTTTTGCGATCTTCCGGTTGTTTTCGGACTACTTGTAAGAGGGATGAGTTCTGCGGACAGGCCACACAGCATTCGCGACTCTGACTGTGGTTCTGAGCAACATTTCTCAGCGTCTCCAAGCAACACGATTCTGATCTCTTGGACCCCAACCAGGAAGGCGGGGAGCATCAGCCAGGGCCAAAGCCGCAGCTAGCTTCTTCGGGTCATAGCCTTACCGCCGCACTGCCTTTCCCAGCTTGGCCCAGCGTGTGCAAAAATAGTACAAAATGTAGACGATGGGTATGCATGTGCAATACGTGTCCAAGCCACCGAAGGCAGTGATTATCTCAGTCTGAAGACGACTTTCTGCACCCAACAGATGACGGCACATTTCGTCGTTGCTCGCCCCGTACTCCCATCAAATAAGAGCAGTGCATCAGGAGCCTCAACGCGGACAGGCCAGGTCTCGCAACCATAACGTAGGACACTACGAACTGCTGCACAGCACGTCCTTCACTTGAGAAAGCCGATCTCACCACTTCACGAAGGTTCCTCTGGGCTTTCCAATTCGTAATGAGACCCCATCAGCAACACTGACAGGTGTGATCAGGCTCCCGAGGTACTCGAAGCTACTAACTAATTCTAACCGATCACCACAAAGTAAGTGCAAGTACAGGCTCCTGTCAGTCTTGGAGTAACCTGCATTTTGAAAGTGCAAAGCACACTGCATCGGGATACCTCGACCGCCAAGTGATCCAACGCGCACTGAACTACCTAGGGATTGTCACTCATCAAGGCGATATTACCGGCATACTCTAAGTCAAAACCTTGTTCCCTGGGAGGAGTTCAACTCCACCGTCCGCAAGACCAGACAAAGCGTTCCGTAGAACATACTCTGAAGAAGTTGAAGAGAAATGGGGATATGCGGTGGTCCTAACCCACTCCACTAGAGACGACAAAGAGTGACGGAAGCTGGCCATAAGCCCTAACCCGGTCTGGCGTATGACGGCACAACTCTTTGAGGAAAGAATTCAGAGCCTGCAATTATTGGTGTGATGTCTTAAACACCACTTCCAGCAAACACAAAGAGTTATACGCGAAAACGGATTCCTGCTGAAATCTCTTTGGCATCCATTCTCAAAAACCTCTTATTCAATTAACCGTCAGCGGAAAACCCAGAGGTATATTCTAAATGTTCTTTTGCTTTCTTATCTATCCAAAAATACCCCCCCCCCTTGGAATGGAACCAAAAAAGCTCGCATGGTCTAAGCAGTCCAGATAGTACTTGAAGGGAATGCAGCGCCGCCTTCAGTATACACACTATGCCATTCGCTATTCCTAATCAAGTAATTAAAACCGCAGACACGTAAGGAATTTCAAATTTATATTCCAGGTCAAGTTGTTTTCTGTTATTGGAGACAAAAACAGAATAGAAAAGTGCCTGTGTTAACCAAGAAAGGAGTCAAGAATTCCAGAGGCAGCTCTGTTAAGGAGCCTCGTGGATTAAAAATGGTAAGATGTGACAGTACACAGATCTGCGTGCCGTGCTATAAGACAGTCGATTTGTCAAACAAAAAACCAATGCAACAATGCAGAACGTTCAAAGTCATATGGTACATCCCAACGAAGCAGTGATTCGGAACGTCTGATTGCAAGTTTTTCTTTAGTCCGTACAATAAAAGGACACCTTATCCCAGCGCATGAAGCTCAGTGGACTACGTTAAGTGGTTCACGTGTTGCGTATGACAAACACTCGTCTGTCATAGCGTGCCCTATTTTGCATTTCTCCCACGAAGTCAAAGAAGCCATGCGGAGGTCGGCAGATGACATAGCAACGAACTTAGGTGAAGTAGGTGTCTCACGTCTTCGTCTTTGTGGTTGGGGCCCGGAATGCCCGTCAACTAGCAAGCTGGAGACACTGGAGGATATGACAGCGAACCGTGGCAACCGTTGTCATATTGTGTGGAATCAAAATAACTGGAACGTGCATTTGTTCAGTTAAACTGTGTTCAGTTTGTTGGTTACTGCAGCATTCTTTTTCCCGTCTATGTAGGTCCAGTCCCTGTTCCCTTTGTATACTAACTGTTTATAGAAACATGTAAATCTGGGAGAAAGGCAGCGGTTGGTGAGGCTTGCCTTGCCATTTAACGCTGAACGATCATGACGAAGGATGACGATGAGCAAAGGCAACTGAATAATTCTTTGGTTGTGTTGATAACCGAGAAAACTGGCTGCCGAGTTATTAAGCTTTTATTGGGGGGACAATTAGATCCTCATGTAATCATCACTTATCTGTGCATGATGGGTTCAAGTAGCAGCAGAATTTTCGCTAATGCATTTGCGAACAGTACGTCCTAGAAAGCAGAGACTGGCAAACAGCAGCTTTCCAAACCTAAACAGTTCCGTTCGAATAATTGTTCGTGGACTGCAGACCAAAAAGCAGTCAAAGAAAAAGTGCTTCACTTTTGCGTACCACATTTAATGAAAGAAAAGATACCCACAGAAACTTCGCTATTTTATTATTCAGGAGTCAATCCACAGACAGATCAATCACGAGGCCATCAGCCAGAACGAAAAGGTGCCATTACGTTCTAATAAACAAAACTAACCGACTGAAATTTGGCATGTGGCGAGGATGGAGAGTCAAATCTGCAAGTAGTTCTGTGCGGGCCGTCGGCGATTAATGAAACCGTCAGAAACAACACAAATGCTTATTCGTCAGAATATGGGCGGGGATAAACTTGAAACTGTACATGTTCGGAACTGTGTTCCACAGAGGCTTTTGTTGCCTGTCTGATGTGAGATCGCAAATAAACAGAAAGTCCCATCACATAGCTTGCAAAGTACCCCCACCACGGGCACGAGTCCTTCGAGAGGTCACCTGACCATCTACTTCTTCAGTAATCGTCTCTTGGCCATTTTCCACGACTTTCGTCACTCTCACAGTCCGACCATTGACCGTTCGAGAAGACGTAGACACGGAACGGAAACCGCCTCCAGCGCCACCGCCGAAACCACCAAAAATGGAAGTGGATGAACTGCCAACAGTGTTAAATCCTGGAGCACCAAACATGCCAAATGGCTCCAACATACCTCCTCCGAAAAACGAATCAAATAGTCCGTTGAACACAGGAGGAGCTGAGGGAATAGCGACTTCAGAATGGGGTGTATGCACCGACCTGCTGGATTGTCCGTTGTGATGGTAAGGGGCACCTGTGTGACGGCCTGTGGAACGATGAGACATTGAGCGATGGGCCCTTGTTGGTCCTTGAAATTCTTGCATCGGCATGAATAAACTGGGCCCCAACAAAGTTTCCAGCCCGGAGCCGCCAAAAACTTCCCTGAATATGTCCATTGGATCGCGGAAATGAAAACGGAATGGTGTGAACATTGAGAAGGGGTCAAAGTCTCTGTCAAAACCTTCACTTGCTTGAGGAACACCGTTCACCAATCCCTGTTTTCCATACTGGTCATATACTTGCCGCTTAGTAGGATCCGAAAGAACTTCGTACGCCTCACTAATCAGCTTGAAACGACGTTCTGCTTCTTCCTTATTGCTTGGGTTTTTGTCTGGATGCCATTTTAATGCCAGCTTGCGATACGCCTTTTTTATCTCATCTGGGCCAGCAGATCTAGTAACGCACAACACCTCGTAGTAGTCTGTCTCTGACATAGCCGATTTCCAGAAGCAACCTAAACAGCGCGCCAAACAACAGCGCGTATCCAAACAATCGCGAGGCCGGTAAAAGATGCTTTTGCGATTGAATCAGTGGAGTAGAACATAATTTTGAATGTCAACGTGCATATGAATGTGCAGCATTTATTGCCAGATGGCCCTGATGGTGCAAGCCAGGGATGAAGCACAAGCTAAGTTGCAGTCCAGTTCCAGGCCTAGTTAGATTACGGGATTATACGACGAGATGCTTGATCGTCCAGGTTGAATCAGACAGTGTTTCGAAAAAGGGGGGTTGGAATCCCTCTTCGGGTCCTACAAAGGAGAGGACAATTAATGCGGTAAAACTTTTGTGTAAAGGTCGTCTGTCGCTTTCTGCAGGTCAGGCGATAAAAAGAAGCTGGACCAATCCAGGGGTCGCACAGCGTCGTGGATTTCGCCCTAACGAGTCGACATATAGGAAGAGACAGCACGGTGGGTACGCATAGGTGAGGGAGGTTTGTTACGGAGAGGGAAGCTACATGTGCCCAACATGTGGTCACCCCCAAGGAAGGGTTTTAGCACTGAAACATTAATATTAGGAGTGCTAAGCGTAAAAATTAGGTCTAAGATATTCTGGAACCTTTTGGGCGTGGTCACATGCTGAGTCTATCCTTCAGCGTGCGTTTCAGAAACAAAGTTGAATAGGTTAGGTGGAGCCGAAAAAGAAGGAACAACACATTTTAGGGGTATTGAAGTCACCTGCAATTATCTTGCGGCTGGACGGGAGACCAGAAAGATAAGCAAGGGCTTGGGTGAGACGAGAAATATCAGAGCTGTTCGAGTTTGGTGACACAACCTATATGGATTGAGAGCTTGGGTAATCGTACCAGAAGCCAAATGGTGTCAGGGATAGAATCAGGAAGTGGGTGATGGAGAACGGAAGATTTGCAAGGCCGCTAATCGTAGGCTAGGCAACCATCTCCTCAACGATTTGAATTATAGTTTTGCTAGGGCGTTAAACCCACCAACGAAAAAGACGGAGTAGACCGGTGGCCGTTCAGCCAAATCTCTGTTACCAGAATAATATCGTAAGAGTTTTTGGCTGCTAACAGTCTCAGCTCCCTTACTTTATGAGTCAGT
>LUCM01002597.1:5674-19888 GCA_008360955.1 Fasciolopsis buskii | reverse complement strand
GAGCAACCGATCTCAGGAGTCTATCTAGTGCCCGTTGTGCATGGTCCGCAGACTCGAACAGGCACACAAAGCCATCTGCGTAATCTAGGTCACATGGCTTCCCTCCATTTCCTAGTTCGACTCCTACATCCCGGAGACCTCCTAAAGCATCTTCCATCACCTCGTCCATGACGAAGTTGAACAAGAATGGAGAGATGGGACACCCTAGTCGAACGGCACTTGTCGTTTCGAATGAGCTTGACAGTTCACCATATACCCTCGCGCGACCATAGTTATGCAAGTACAATGCTCGCAACAGGTTCACAAACTTCGCAGGCATACCCTTCCGGTGGAGAGCACTGAATAGTGCTGGTCGATCCACGAAGTCGAAAGCACCTTTCAAGTCGAGGAAGACTACGATCGTAGAGTGGCGGTGCGTGTGGCGCGTTTCGAGTATCTGTCGAAGAGTGAATATCTGATTGATGCAACCTCGATCTGGCCGAAATCCTTCCTGTTGTTCACGGAGATTACTCTCGCAAACCTGTGTCGAACGGCGCAGCATTAACGAAGCTACCACCTTAGTAACTGTCGGAATTAAACTAATCCCACGACGATTGCTACAGTCACTCCGTGTACCCTTCTTGAAGATGAGTATAATCGGTGACTCACCCCACGACAGCGGGATACGCTCCTCGTTCCAAATATCATGAAGCAAGGAGGTAAGTGATTTCATCAGAGCTTCCCCATCCAATTTGAAAAGAATTGGGGGAAGGTTGTCCCCTTTCCCTTCAGAAGCCGAATATTCGACTGCACTTCCGTTTCCGTTGGGGGACCAAGTGACACCTCCCAAAGATACGCAGCTACAGATGTCGGCCTAATTCGTTAGCGTGTGGCCAGCTAAACTGATCCTTGAAGTGCATTGCCCAACGGTCCAGCCTTTGCTGTCTACCATGGATGAGCTCTCCATTCCTAACGCACATGACTCCACTAACCGAAGTTCGCCGACCACTGGTGTCGCGTATAAACTTAAACAGTCTTCGACTGTTACCCGAAGCGGCCACTACTTCCATCTCTTCGGCTACCTTAAACCACCAATTCTCATGGTCACTCTTAAGGCTTATCGTCAACTGACGCGGCAAATGTCGACGCATCTTATTCACCTCTTTGCAGTTGGGAAGCTGGCGTTTTTGCCACATTAGACCCGGCAACCTTTGCGAGATCCAGTGTCTTTGATAAACGCTAGATCTAGGACCACAGGCGAAATCTGCTGTCAAATGAATCGCCTGCTTAATTTGATCCCTCTGATCGTCTACACCGCTGCTCGTTGAAGTTCTTAGTTACTCAAACAGTTTCTGCCCATAGCTGTAGGGAACAGCCGAATCAGACAAACGTTGGTGTTATCTGCCTTCTTGTTTGACCTCAATAAGTGAAGATTGTTTTGAGTTTTCGACTATGAAATATGAATCAGCACTAAAGTCAGTATCATGGACGTTGTATGTATTTATGCATCTGTTTATGCATGTATGCATGGACGTGTGTTTGTATGTATCCATGCATGTGTTTATGTGTATTTAGGCGAATTCTTGTCCATCCTGTTCGTTGTATGTAAACAGTCTGCGTCGTTTTGTAGTGAGCTAGCTATACTGACTGATCTTCCTATGGTGTGTCTTACTGCCAACTACCTCCATAAGTAAATTCGTCTAGCGTCAGAATTGGGTCCCATTTAAACGGGGTGTTGGCTGGTTCCCGAATAGTCAGTAATTATCCCCGCCAAATTATTCTCAGCAGTAATTACTTCAGCATTGTGTTTCGCGTATCATTTTCTATCTGTACCAAGTTCCAGTAAAATACGCTACTATTCGGTTGCTGGTACTCCTTTAGAAGCAACAACTTGTTGATTGGAGTTCAAGTAGGACAGACAACTACCAAATGGTTATCATCTAATGTGTTTTCTTCAGAAATTCTAGCTTGTGTACTTAAAGGAATTAACATACGTTACGGAATTATTGGTCCTCAAGTATGTCGTCATACACTTCGTTCTTTCAAATCTGACTGCGATATGACTTGTATACTTCCGTGGACTTTAACAACTACAGTCACAATGTAATCATGAATTGTAATATTAGATTGTTAGGACTAGACGGTTGAGTGATCTGCAGTTTTGTGGTTTTGAAAGTGATAATAGTCATCATAGTTTCTTCGTACACATAATAATGGGCCTCCTTTAGGTTATTCCAATATAAATCATTTAGTGCATACACAAACAAAGTGTGAATCGACTCCTGGTTGAATAACATTGAGCCGAATAGCTGGAAATCCCGTGAACGCAACGGTTTATTAGTTCCTGTTATTTTACTTGGGCTTAAGAACTGAAGCGGCCTATTTCTGGCTGCTATATTTTCCACATTGCTTCTTCAGTAAGTCACTTTTTAGTCATCCTGTTGCAATCTACCACGCCCAGTTTTTTTGTAGGTTACAAAGGAGTCCGGTCGTCAGACCTAAAGTAATCCAGCTTGAGTCTGTCAACAAAGTACGCGGAAGTTAGGATGTCTGTCTGGTAATTTTTGAATGACAGTTCCATGCATTCCAGCTGAGCACATTCAGGTGGTTCCACCTTCATTCGGATCTGAATCACAAGCTATTTGATGCCTTTCTTCGTGGGGAGGTTTTGATACCAATTGTGATTTCTACGTCATGGAGTAATCCGCTTGAATTTGTCGCATGCAAAAGTCGATGCTGCGGGTGAAGATCAAATTGGCCAACTGTCATTTAACGAGTAGATGCTTTCAACACCTGTCGCCACCGAAAAGGAAATGCTCAGTTTTGTTCTCCACTTCGGATTTAGGCAGTAACAGTTTACGATTGGGAAAGAAAATTTCTTCTTTTTTTCATTTGAAAATCGATTTAATCCGCAATGTTCGGTTGAGATATGTTCTTGCAACTAAAAGGTTAGAATAGGGGCACCTATTACGATCTTCGTAACCGATTAATGCCTCGCCCGTAGACGGATCACAGTCCATAATATCGGTGGTGGGGGGTATGTGAGAACTGACACATAGTGAACGCTACACAGAGGTGTGTCCGTTTTTTATCGCCCATGTTGTTCTCTCCCGCCATGGTTCCAGTCGCACTAGGACTATGTAAATACATGACATATATACATATAAATATAAATATATGTATATAATGTGTTATAGTTGGCTGCGAATAATTCGGCCTTGGAAATAAAAATCATCCGTTTTCGAATGAACTGAAAAGTCGTTTGCTTAGGGGAACCAAATTATCTTTAGACTAAGTGAAGATTCTGAGCAAAAAATTGGTTGATTTATTTACTGTTTATTTTCTTGTTTAGGGTTAATGCCCTTTGAACGAGATCCTCTTACAACGTCGACTGTCGGTTTGGCTTTTCCGACTATTGATTTGATCCAGGTCTTTACTTTACTTGTTTCTATCTGTTTGCTTGTGTTGTCGTTTGTCTGTCTGTCGGCATGTCTGTCTGCTTACTCACATGCCTGGTTGTTTGTTTGTACGTTTGTCCACTTGCGTTTGTTTCAAAAGGGCTACTTCAAATACCATAATGGAACTAACGGCAAAATTGCACCTCGTATGTAGTGAACTACTAGAAACTCAGACTTTGCTCACGTAAAACGTGATTTGCTTCATATCGAGTATTTAACCTACCAGTTTTTTCCTAGAGTCCTAGTCTATGCGTTGTTTTCCGCACCTCTTCCAGTTTTTCAATTTCTTCTTCCTCTAGTGACCCTGCTCTTTCCGGTGTGCTGCTTCATGCACGCATGCGCGCACACAAAGGTTTCAGTCACAGTTCACGACTTGATCGACCAAGCTGAATTGAACTAAATTCGCTAAGAGTAAAGTGCGCCCTACTCTCTCTTGTAACACTCACTGACGTATCGTCCCTAATTTAGCTATTTAGTCCTCATTTTTCCTCCTTTGGCTTCCTGTACAATCATTACATCTAAGGTGTTTACTCAGTAGTAAATTTCTCATTCATTTATTCACTGTCAACTGACTATTTTCATTGTTCTTGAGATATAAATCAAAATCAGTTTTCTTTGCTGCCAGGCTAATGGTTGTACGAACTGAACTTCTTACACGCGTTTTCAAATCGCTCATGGAAAAGATTTCACTGTATTGGAAGAAATGTTCGCGAAAATATCTACTTATTTTGTTTTAATGAGTTGTTTAATGCTTGCCTTTACCCGTCGGATTGCTTTGTTCGATAATAGCTGCTTTCTCGTTCTTCTAAATCAATGTCTCATCGTCGTCTAACTGTATTCACTAGTTCTCGCGCATAAGCTGCACTTTAGGCTATGTTTGTCTTCACATTTATTCATTATTTTAACGGAATATTTTGTGAACAGCCAAATCTATCCCCAGTGTATAACCCCATTAGCAACAAGAGTAGTTTTTCTATGCCGTTTTTTGGCTTCTCAAAAAATCATTCATTGTTTTTCTTAACAGTGAACTACCTCGGAGAGGTGTTAGTATCGTGGATTTCATTGTTGCCTACTTGTATCGCGTGCATCAGTCAAATGTGGTGTAACACTCCACCCCATTATTTACACACGTAATCTTTAACTGGTGTTTTGCCAACTAGCACCATGTACAGCATATGTTTTCATCGCATTCAGTCGCGCGGGCTCTTTGGCTAGTTTTTCAACAGCTATTCGTTTTCTCGATCGCGCATCCGCATGACTGTTTGACGCCATTCGTTATTTCGATCAGGTGGAACTGACTTTGGCATAATCTAACTTCTTGCTTTTTGTGAATGAGCGGACGAGGATGAGCATCACAAAATTTCAGTGATTTAACATGCCAACCTATGGAAATCCTAAGGTTGTACGTCCGATGGGGCTTACGTCATTAATGATAAGTATTACATCCAAACTGCTCTCGGTTGTTACACTTTATCGGTCGTCTAGTGCTCGCAAAAAGCCAGCATATGGGAATCAAGTCGGTCTCCTAAACGGCCAAAGTTGTATCTTTATCCGAGCTCGCTTAGTGAGGCTCGTAAGGGTCGCCTGCTTTGTTACTGAGATGGTAATAAAAATAACCCTGTCCGCATGTGCGAATCATGGCATTGATATTCGCTCAGTAGGAAACTGTTTGACTTAGAATAAGCGGACAACGTTGTTACCACTGTTTTTCTCAATCTTCTGAATAGTAGTGTATACATGTTTGGGATGCGTTTTACACCTGTGGAGTGTAAAATGCTGTTGCAAGACCGGATTGGATTGCAGCTAAATCTTGGTTTAGCCATGAGAATTTAGGTGAAGTTTGTAGATTTAATTAGTTTGACCTCAATAGTACGTCGTTTATCGATGAAGTGTCTTCTCGCATGTGAAAGACCGTGTGTACTATCCCGCAGTGCCCCCAGTTCTGCTGTACGGTTGCGAGGAGAGGAATATGCATGTCGGAGATGTTCGTTGACCACCGATGTCTACGTAGTATAGCTAGGATTGGGTGGAGTGACCAGGTGAGTAATATAGAGGTCAGGAATCTAGTACTAAGTGCCAATTCTGAGGATAGCTTGTTTCATCGTATGAAACTTAGTAGACCACGCTTGTTGGGTCACGTGTTGTGTATGGCGAACACTCGTCTACCATGTCGTGCCCTATTTCGTGTTCCTCCTAATGAATGGAAGAAACCATGTGGAGGCCAACAGATGACATGGCAACGTGGGATGTGCAACGAACTTAGGTAAAGTAGATGTCTTGCGTCTTCGTGGTTGGAGCTCGAAAGTCTCGTCAACTAGCTGGCTGGCGACACTGAAGGATATGGCAATAAATCGTGAACGGTGGTGATCACGTTTTCTTTTTCTGTCGGATCAGAATGATTGAAAACACGCGCGTTTGTATAGTTAGACTGTGTTCCGTATGTTGGTTGCAGCGGCGTCTGTTTTTTCCCCGCATGTTTGGGTCCACCCTCTGTTCCCCTTGGGTATTCACTCTTTCTATAAAAATCGTGTAACTTAGGGGGAAACGGCAGCAGTTATTGTGGCTCGCCTTGCTGTTTAATGCTGAACGAAGATGAAAGGCTGGTTTGTTATTTACTAATTTGGGGATATGTTGTGTCGACATGATGTCTAGCTGTCGATTCAAGATCGAATGTACACAGGAGCAGTCGGATGGCCCTTGCTGTGTGATCCAAAACGCGGCCGTTGAGAGCACACCTAGGTAGAATTTCGGTGTTTTACCACCTTTTAGTAGAATTTCTATCTCTTCTCGCTGTTTATATCTTTGAGGAAATGATGTTTTCGGGCAGTACCAGAGTACGTTGGTGAAAGTTCACGGGTTGTAAAAAATGATGGAACTGATATTTCTGAGTTGTAAAACGAGACCGGCCCTTACGCCTTTTCCTACGAGTTTTTTGAAACTGATTAGAGAAATTTATAATTGTAGACTACATGAGTACTGGGTGTCCTCAAGTTCATCATGCCAAGTTGACCGTGCATTTCCCTGTCGCAGCTTCTTACTGGAATGGAGACGTGGTTCGCATTCACCAAGTTTTAACGTCTCTAGCGTCGGTTCTCACCAACAGAAGTTCGTTCATGCGCTGCAGCAATAAAATCGTTTCGAACGTAGGGCTCAGATAAGTGTCCGTTGCTAAGAGAAGTTCGATGATAGCTTTCAGTGTTTGAACACCGTTTGCGTCTTAGTATTGGTGCAATATGGTGCCGAAATTCCCTAACCGTTGAGACTTACGGTATTGGATCGCTGAATCCATTTGATCGAGCTGACATTGGATTGGAATAGGTTAAGGTAGTTGGGACAGGTATTGTACATACCTGCATGTCGACTTCTTCAGTTCAAGCTGTTCTCCGAGGCAGCTAACTTTTGGTAGATGGATCGAGATGATTGATTCATGACATGGCGCAAGGAAATCAAAACTCTCACTAACGAACTGTTCCGAGTGAGTCGTGTTTTGTTTTCGAGTTGGGTTCACGGGATTCTCCAACGCAGTGATTGAGCACTAGGTAACGTGGTTGGATGCTACCGCAAAGGACGTTCATGAATTCGAGCCATTTCTGCTTCTCTCCGTTTTCTCTGATTGCTGCGAGCTAGCAATAAAAGCTAGTGCATATAAGAATTGTCATGCAAACTGTTATGTTTTCCACTCTGCTACTGTTACGACGGATCAAACTTCCGACGGTTGTAAGCGTTCCGGGGAATTTATCGTAGATAATGTAACTCGTTATCGCATGGAATGGGACTGTGGGAAAGTAACCTCGAGCACTGTTTTCATAAGCTCTACTATGCTGCAAAGCGATGTTGATTGGTCGATAATTTTGTTTTCACGACGAATTTTATTAGAGCGGATTGTGCCACCCTGCGTGATGTAAGATCATGGTAATTAAGCAAGTCACTCAGCTTGGGTGAATTTTCGTTGATTTGCCTACTGACAGTTTTGAAGGTAGTTCAATATGTGCTGTGGTTTAAATGGTCTAAAAAAGTCTCGGAATATTTTTCTGAATTTATGGAGAGATCCTTGAGTAATCTTCGTGATTGTCGTGTTATTATCTGTTTTCTTCTCAAAATCAGCAGTGGTGATGCGATTGCTTTCGTTATTTTCGGCCCGCTGGTCGCGGTAACGAACTGAACCTAATGTCTCGCCAGCGTTCATTTGGTTTATTTGTTTTACGAACCGTCACTGAGAGTTACCCGATTCCACTCAGGTTTAAAAGAGTTTATTCTCTAAAATGTCTTTTCAAATGTGACGGGGTTTTCTTCATTTTATTACTGTTTTTGTGGTGTGCGCCAAGAATGAGTGCAGCTAACGTCCACTGCACTGGAGTGTATTGTGCTGGCAGCCATGACATGAAGTATCATAACCCGTGGAGCCTCAATAAGTCAGGTGAGGTAACGACCCGGCCAACAGCGAGTTGCTATGTGTTCTAATTAACCTTGGGTAGAAGAATATAACAAAGACAATCGATTATTTCGCATATTTGGATGTTTGCTGATTAGTCAAAAAACTTCATTGTGCGTGGCACTTAACGCTGTTCCTAATTAACGCTTGGTCTGGCTACCAAATCTTTGTGGTTGTTGAAACATGGGTGTATGACACTAAATATTCGCGATAATATATATATATATATATATATATATATATTATTTGGACAGTCGGGCTGGAATTTTCCGGAAGCACGACCGCCTCTGCCATTGCTTGCATCACTGTGATCATCATTTAATATTAATCACATGTTGCAGTGGGAAGAGTGAATATACAAGGTGGAAAAAGAATGCCGCAGTCGCTAACACATGGAGTGCAGTCTGGCTATACAAACTCCATGTTTTCAATCATTCTGATTCAGCAGAAAGTGACAGCACGGTCTTTAGCTCGCAAACTCCTTGTCTCGCTAAGCAGTACATGCGATGTTCCAACTTCAGCGAAATATCAGGTCAGCGCCATAAGTGACTAGACCAAAGTACGTCGCTCGAGCGTTGGATATACATGTGCTCACCTCCAGTACCGTGCTGCCCTTTTTAGTCAAATAACTGTTCGGGTAACTGAAACGACTGACAGCCGTGAGGTCCTCCATCCACCATCATGTTCTGTACTGCTGTTATCCGGTCTTGTAGCACATTGAAGGTGCAAAGCACGTGCTGGATCGAGCTACAGCCCTCGCGAGACAGTTAGTGTACGTTGCGCGTGTTTCTTCTGTTCGAGCAAGCGAATTCGGTCATCTGCGTAAGCGAGGTGTGCGTACGTGCGTGTTTGTGTGTGGCGTATTTCGGGTAATTGCTCAAGGGTGAAAATCTGGTCCCATGGTGATTGCCTCCGTTACTGCGTACTTTCTTTTTGAGGATGGACATAGTCAGTTTCAAAAATCAAGACGCAAAGAGGTAACCGGTTTTGTCAAGGCATCCCCCATTCAGTTTGATTAGAACTAGATGAGTTCGTCGGTACCTGACGATTCCCTCCACTTCAGTGTTTAGATGTTAGACTCTGCTTTTACTTCCGTTGGAGGATCAGGTGACATCTTACGACGATTCGGGGCTGTGGATGTCGGAGTGACTATATTAGCGCTACTCGAAATGTCCAGCTTAGCGGTTGAGCTTTGCTGTCTGCCGTAGATGGGTTCCATTTCTCTAGCATACCGCTTCAATGACCGATGTTCGCCCCGCACTGGTGTAATGTTTAAGCTTAATGAGTATGTGACGGTTGCCTGAAGCCGCTGTTGTTTTCATTTGTTCTGATAGTTTGACCCATCAATTTTCACGATTCTTTTTCAGGCTTGTTGTTGCTTGACGTTATAAACATAATCTTATCTTGTTCGCCTCCTTGTCTTTCCGGAGGTGAGGTTTTTGATGAACTAGATTAAGAGTTCTTGGGAGATCCACTGTCTTTCATGGACCACGGATCCAGGACCTCAGGTGAAATCTGCTGTCAGATGCATCACTCAGTGCTCATTCGCACCGTTGTTCGTCGAAATTTGATTTTCTAACCAATTTTACCCTTAACTTATGAATATCCAAGTCAAAGCGACGCTCTGCGAGTGATAAGGTTTAAGGTTCACATCGATGGTTGTAGAGCTGCAATGGAAATTGCATTATAACTAGCGAATGATCCGATTTTATATACATGGATCAGGAGAATCTACAATTTTGGGCAGAAGAGCGGTGACAGTAACTTACTGGGATGTCGAATCGATCCTTGGCGTTAGCGTCGTGTCAGTTTGCAACGCGAACTGTCAGAAAATCGTAATAGACTGGAATAACCGATTGTCTTCACAAACTGGAGAAGCCTTTCTGCGTTGTCTATACACTAAGTGGGCAAGACGCATCGCCCGCCTAGGGAAGCTTTTGATTCACCATGTCTTTCAGCTTGTATTAAAATCACCATATTGTCCTACAATATTAGGGCCTTTGTTCTTGTAAGTTCTTCATATCCTTTTGCTTGTTGATGCTGCCGTCTGCCGGAGCATATTCCGAGATGACAAGCGTGCTGCACTGGACACAGCTATGCTTTCGAGCGCCAACCGACTCCCAGAGTTTCACGGCAAATAAATGACTCTTAAGCGGGATCGTGACAGAAAAGACCACTTCAGCTTTGTCAGTCAAGGCTGTTCCTGCACCACGTTGACCTTCAGTGTGAGCTGTTTTGTCTCGTGGAGTGCGCAGGACACATCTTGGCGAGCGGTTGGGCGCAATCAGTTGAATCACATTACTGCTCCCAACCGCTTACGTAAAGCGACCTTATAATTATAATATGGTATTAAGTTATGGATTAAAGTGAACTGACATGGGGGTTAAATTGTGCACAGCTAACAATTAATGTCATCTTTACAGCCAAACCAGTCTGTATTAGTACACAGATTAACCTCTGTATTAGTTCACTGCAATTCTTAACCGCATGTTGTATTATGTGATTCTCAGATTGTTTTATATAAGCGGTTGAAAAGAGTAATACGAAATGTTGACGTCTCATAGTATTGGTTTTTTTCTGCTGTTCGATTGATTTGCATTACTGAAATCCTGAATTCGTGTTTCGCATTCTCAACAAATGTGGATCGCTAAGTACGCTTGTTGGACAGTGTGTTTGTGAGTAGACATGTTGGACTAGCCGAGATCTGGAGTCTGTCGAAGCTTGAAAAGGTGTGAGCTGTGAGAGTGGAAATTGTTTACGACTGTTTACAAATGAGTCGCTGCAACTGTCACATGTTTTCAAAGGGAGCATTACGAGTAGGTAGAAAGGGCAGGGAGAGACCGCTCGGAACAGAAGACAAATTGAATAAAAATAGCTCTGAGCTGTAGCGTTCGCCCCTTGGACGCTGCAGTGGGCGGCGCCGTACCGATTGTTCTGTTCGACGGCCGTTGCAATATGAAATTCCCATGTAGTTCATTGGAAATAGTGGACGAATATTGCTAGGGCCTCCAGACGCCAGACAGGAGAACAATTAGGCTTCTCGTCTAAAGCTTGTGGTTCTAATAAGAATCTGTTCGCAAGGCAGCGGGAGGTGGTCGAGTGAAAACCAATCTGCCTGGGTTATGTATCATTCCATTTCTTTTTCCCCGATTGAGTTCCCAGATCAAATGAACCCCCTAGAAGCTGCTTCATCAGGCCCCGCTCATTGTCCTCTCAAGTTTGATTGAATATTCGGCTTCGGATTGCCCATCCTGTATAGCTTGTTCGGTCGTTAGAGCACACAAACTGTCCCACAACGTCACGGCTGAGTCTGATTCTGGCGCCCGTCTGGTATGTCTTCTTGGTAATCTACCCAGGTGTGCATGTGTTTGTGCACTCCGAATGTGCGTGCGTCGCCAGAATCGCACATTGCTGATTCCAGCTTGTGGGAAGTGGAACCTAGTACAACCGGAGAGGAATGAATAAAGGTAGTCAGTGATGAGCGGAAAAGAAAGTGGTGGGATGGCTTTTTCTTGTGTATGTGTTCAATGACTACAACAAAAAGTGCTGACTTTGAAGGTATTCTTCCACACGACGGATAGCGAGCAGAGCAATTTTATGACCAATACTTCAACGCAAAATGCAGTCGAGTTGTCGCATGATTTTTGTTGTGGGTGCAATAATTTCACTGCGCTCAGACCAAAGCAGATGGTTTTCTCAGAAACCCACAGCAGGGTACTTAAACTGTCGCCAGCTTAACCCATAAATGAGCGGGACAGGATCTGGGGTCCGTTGGCCCCGTCAACCGTGGTTAATTGCTCAACGTCTATACCCTTTGGACGGGGTCAGTACACCCTTGCTCCACAGACACCAGCGGGCATAGTGTTGACTACCTTACACGCTGCCTATGGGATGGTTTAGAATGAAGTTCAAGACATCTCAGTCATTCTGGCGGTGAACATTATGTATTCTTGTTCGTTTTTACACTTTGGTGAAGAAACAACAAGTAGAATTCCCTTAACATGTACTGTCCTTTAGGGGTTTTCGAGAATCATGCAGCCATCCCGGAGCCTGAAAACCCAATGCAGGCTACTAAGTTTGATCAGTGAAAAGGATGAGATTTCGCCGTTAAGGCACCCTGTTTCAAACGAGGCAATGGATACGGCAGATTATGGAGACGGGTATTCACCTATAGCATTGGTCTTTTTACTTGCTTGTCTTTTCCAGTGGTTGGGCGAGTTAGGAAATGATATTTTTTGTTCCTTCATGAGTATACTGTCCGATTAATGCCACTTCCAAAGATGTTGCTAATATTATTTACGTGTCTAAACTGCCCTCTGAAAATTCGTACTGATTTCAAAATAGGGATGCACCGACAAACCCTATGCATGCTTGTTTCTGTCCTCCTATCAACGGACACACTAACTCTCGGCTGCAAGGAAGACGTGCCTATTTTTTCCCACTGTCTCTTCGGTCCCTCCGGCCCCTTCTATCAGTCTATCCTTCCTGTGCTCGGATCTTGTTTTTCTCTACAGCGCATCACATACGGCTTGATCTCAGACATGAAATAAGTTGCCGTAACATTCCCCAGTTTTTACAAATCTTAAAAAGGCACTAAGGCATATGATTGACTGAAATAAATTGTCTTGGTAATCTCAACAACCCAGTTTTTGTTGACTGCGCGAAGGTATTAGTGAAATCTGCTCCGTAGTATAGTACCGCTTAATCACTTAGATTGGTCGAGAAGGGCGATGAGCTTCAACCTACCCCGGTGGACAACGGTTTTCAAAAGCCAATTAACAACCATAACAAGAGGTGCATAATTCTGTTCATCATGATCGAAATACCGATAGCCCTCATTGTTTGACAGTGTACGTCAAAATACTACTTCTGGGATGACAACAATGCGTAAGAACAGTGTAAACATTTTAAATTTCCTATATCGGGCAACAAAATGCAAGTTACGATATTTTGATCGGGCGGTAACTTTAACATGCAATGAGTTACTTCATCGCTATATATCTCCTCCATCTCATATGGAAGTACTATCTGTGGTTTTTCTCCAGCATCAAACAAAGACCATTGCCCATTATTTTTCCACTTAGACATCATTTACCGTTGACTATTCACGCAAAATGAACACGCACCCCACCACTTAGAATCAGTGAAGCATCATTTGCATTTTTGACAATGCTTGCTGTTGGATAAACATGAGCGCATTACCAAAATTCCTTAGAAGAAATATACGGTGGCCCTGAGAGATATCCAGCAGCTGTGCACATGAATCAAACAGGTCATGGAGTTGAACTGCTTGCCGCGTTTTCTAGAGCTTTCGATTTAGAAATGTCGGTGGAGTTGCTTCGTCAACCAGCAGTGTACGGGCAATTTAATTCGCAATGACTATGGACGTTTACAGATATGATATGTGCCTTGCACTCTTGAACTGCAACAATAATCTCTTAGACCGACAAGGGCTTCCGCCTAATCCCATCCTTTTTGGCAACAGCTTTAATTACCTCGGGAGTTTCATCGTGGCTGGAGTTGGCGTTGGGGACGAGGTCATATCTTGAGTTGCAAGAGCCAAGACAGATTCCCTGAAACTGCGAAATCTGCGTTTATCTTTTCCTCGGGAAAAGGTGGCATAATGCTCCATATCGTGGTGTTCTCTATCGTTACAGAATGGGACTCATTTGCGTTTGGGATATTCAGCGGATATATGTATTTGATCACGGTTGTTTGATGGGGATGTCGAGTGGGGAGTAACGAAATTCATCTTATGTTGAGTGCTCAGGTTCGCCATCTGCTCGAAGTAATCACACCCCATTTAACTGCTTATCATGTTGAAGAAACGACTTTTTGATGATGCTATACCTTAGCGAAGAGGGGCGAAGTTAGCTTAGTCTTTAGTATCGTTTGGTACCTCTCGACTGTGATTGGGTTCCAAGAAATGAGAGCAGTCGTTTTTTCCGAGAAGCAATCATGTTTCATGCTTTTAGTTTACTTGCCACCCTTATTCGGCCATTTATATTTTCTTTGCATGCCCTTTTTGGATGCTGAAGTCTCCGAATGCTTTGAATGTATTTTAAACATTTATCACTTTCCTCTTCCACCAAAATTTCAATTTTCAGGAAATACGGTCTTCTGAAAGGTCTTGCAATTATATACGCACTGATGACTGCATCGGTGTCAGCCTAACGAACAGTATAATTACTTCGTATTTTATTCTCCATCACATCATTATCGTCAACATCATCATCATCATCATCACCATCATCATCATCATCATCATCATCGTCATCATCATCGCCATCATCATCATCATCATCATCATCATCATCATCATCATCATCATCATCATCATCATCA
>LUCM01002595.1:49060-129559 GCA_008360955.1 Fasciolopsis buskii | reverse complement strand
GGTTGGGTCATATTTATGCATGCCCTCTAAACGTCAGTCTCGTTATGCGCTGTTCTGCGGGTGATTTGATAGTAAATAGAATATCCGGATTGACCAATCAATGACATGTCGAAAACTGTGAAATATCGGCCAATGAGTTTGCCCGTGTACGTGCAGTTAGACTACTGGTTTGGAGTCCTCGATATCCTCCTCCCCAATTGATATTCGGCTAAACATCATATTATATCGGCTCATTTTTGCAGTCATAACGTTCTTTCATTCCAACCGAGATTGCCTAACCAGTGACCTCCAAGCGTAACCTGTTGGTTACTGTCGCTGTTCCGCATCGCCTACGGTCTATTGCAAAAGAAACGCAAATATATTTCAGTTGCAAGAAGACCGGCCAATGTTTTATTCGGTCTCATCGTCAGGTGTCTTTACCAATCATGTTCGAATACCTGGTAGACCTCAACCAAGAAATGCAACTCAACCTCCTCGGAACAGTTAGGATTTCGCTACCTTCGTCATCCACATTTCATCTCGATCTATCTGCCAATAGCTATCCGAATCGAGAGACTGCGTCTACCGTGAGAGTCCATTATCTGGTACATTTAAGACTAATCCCGCCTAACATAACATATTGGAGCCTCGTCCGGGCCGGAATCTCGACTAAAAGTTTCCGTAAGCATGGATTCAGCCTCGGCATTGCATGCAAAGATTTAAAAGTGAGGTAGTGTTTCCCGGCAAACTTTTTAGTTAAATGCAGCGCCACAAAATTCCACGTTGAACTGAGTCGAAAGACCCTTTCAGGTCACAGGTGACAAAGATCATGTGCTTACACAATGTGTGTTTACTTTCTAATACGTGTCATTTAGAGAAGATCTGATCAAAACAAATTCGATCGGGTCAGAATTCGAGTTAACTGTCTTCATCGTTCGTCCCAGTCCTATATTCTAATCCACCTAAGACTGATAAAAACTAGCGATTTCCAGCCAAGATGGAAAATATTGTGTTGGATTTGCTAGCCGTTTCAGTCAACCAGTTTAGTCAGAACGAGTGTTTCATTTCGTTCTCGATCCGTTTCTAAACATGAAAATAGATATTGCAACCACGCCCAGTCAGGTAAGTGCCCTTTGTATGGTGTTTGACGAAAACCTAGGGGCAGATACGTGACCACACAGTCAGTTTTTTGCGTCTTAATCAAGTGGTGCACGATGGTTGCGAAAATGCACGAGAAACGGTTCTAAAGCCAGCCGTTCGCGTGTTCGATTTATAACCAAGGAAGTCAATCGCCAGTTTAATTAAACAGCCGGATGATTTTCCTTCGGTTATGTCAACCAAAGCGATGACTGTATGATCTGTTAGTAGACATTGTTGAAAACCACAGTCACAGGATGTGTCATGTGCGGACAATTGGCTAAGGATCAAAAAATACGATCGATCGATATTCATCGGTGCATGCATGTGGTTCAATCACGCGGCATGTGTGAGCTTCCAGAAGTTGAATATTCTAATCAGTTTCTCCGTTTACGTTTCGAGGACTTCACATAGCTAGCAGAATCTCAATTTCATGCGGAGAAAATCCAAAGATTTTCATTGCCCCAAGACGTAACTTTTTCCTTTTTACCTCAAATGTGACTCGCATGCTCTGACGCTCGCATACTTCTAGTTGGCAGGCTCTGGTTGATTCTGATGATTTCAACACTTGCGCATAAGTTTAACGCGTCATCTCCACAATCTTAATCACGCTAAGTTTAGATATCAGATTTCTGTGCGTTGCAGAAAGGTGTAGACGAGAAACGCGGTCATTTTCATTGTACCATGTTCAATGCTAACAGCATGCGACATTGGAATAAAACTCAAGATCCCTCACCGAACACTATACGGTGTTTTCTCCCAAATGAAGCAGTACAGATGACGTTGGATAACGCTATTAGTGAATAATAGTGCCTTTCTAGTCGACGAATTTTGTCTTCATCCAGATCAGTCACGTGCGCGTATTTGAAGGGCATTGTGCTTGTATCCGTAGCTTCATTGTTTGATTACTGCTTTAATTGTCCCTGCTGGACAACGTTTATTGACCGTAAGTCCAGAAGTTTTTTCAGAGCGCATCCGTGAAAGTCCAGTAGCATGTTTTTTATGAGAGGATAAGTAAGCCCTTCACCAAAGTATACGTCTCATACTATTTTTAAGGGGTCTGGTATGGAGTATCAGTACCAGTGAGATGTCGATTTATGAATACAGTGAAATTGTTCGGGATCATTTCCCTTAGCCTACTTTGGGTGCTTAAAAACCACTTAGTTGTAACACCAAATCTGTTTATACCCACCCACCTTCACCTGACAAGTCATAACGAAGCAGCTGGTTAACTTACTGTCGATGGTAACACTTCTTTATACGATAGGTATGTAAATTGGTAGCATAAAATGTGTGAACTCCGCAAGTCAAGTGATTTCTTTTAATTTTACTGTAACCCTCATGTCTAGTCGTGAAAACTGTTGTATTAGCCAGAATGCGGATGGCTGCGGATGGCTCATCAATCCGTGTTTACTAAATGTATTCAACGAAACTGTTCAAATGACTTTTCTGAACTCCTGATAATTTAGGCAAGTTATTTGTCCGCCTCATTCAAGTATTTCTGGTAAGGACATAATAATGTTGTAATGTGGAATAAAACAACCCCTTTGTATTAGCTTTTTCTTTTATTTTTATAAATAATTATAAGGCAGAAGCATGGGATTACAGGAGGGGACTGCAGCCGTAAAAGCTCGCCGATTGTCAAAGTGACCGACAAAGAAATGAGTCAAATCCGGACGCTGTTTTCGTTCGAACGAGACAGCGTTAAACCCTGAACCCTTACTCATATGTGGAGCCCTTTGTTGCATCGACGTTCCGATTTTCACCCTCACTGTGGATATTTGAACCTTAGACCTCATTTACTCCTGACATACAATCAACCGAGTCACGTGATTTAATGGAAACTCGTAAGCTCAAATTATTGGTGTGTATATTGTGATCAGTATGTGAAACAAAGTTCGGAATGCAAATCCAATACAACAAGACTGTTGTTTCCCTACAGCTACATAGTGAGCTCGCATTTCAATTTCTGGGTGTGCTTTTGGCTTCTGCACTTAACTGCGGATCACATTTTACAGTGCCCTATGGAATCATATGACTGAAAAAGCAGGCTTTTATGCGACTGAGATTTCAATTACGTATATATACTACTTATAATATACATGTACATATGAAACTTACGAGACAGATCAGCGGTGTCTGTTGGTGTTTCCGTGGATTTTATAGAATTGTGCATGGAACCATTATACAAATAAAAATAATAGGCGAAACGCATGTGGATGGATGGACAAAATTTCCCCGAAACTGCACGACCAGTTTCGCAGTTATTGCTGCTCTTCAGGTATTCGTACCCGGTATTATTCTGTCCAACCATCCCTATACTAGTGAGCTTGTTTCTTAGTTTAACACTTTCGGGCCTTGTATTTCCATTCTGAAGATTAGCCTTGCCTGATCGATGAAAATCCTCCGGCGAAATGCCATGTGATTCTTAACTGGACTTATCATCCATTCACGCTCTTAAACACTCAAAGGAGATTCCAGTGAGAAAATAAGAGGAACGATCATAGGATTACCGACATCAGGCATGCTAGCTGACGTATCCGTGATGCACTTCAAGACAAAGACATCTGAAGCAAACCGGTCACGATGGGCGATCCGATATTTCGATGACACGTTCGGTGTGTTAGAAAAAGCCACGAATAGACCGATTCCACCAACACCAAAACACTATGGTCTCCAGTATAACATTCACCAAGGAGGAAGAAAAAGACTCAACTCTACCGTTCCTCGACATACTCATTATGAGGCAAATGTCTGCAAAACACTGATGATGACGGACCGCATACTCAATTTTAAAAGCCACTATCCAACCTGCTACCTAAAGAGCTGTGTGCGTACCCTGTTCCATCGAGCCGTCACGCACTTCAGTACACAGCATCTACAGAAACAAGACCAATCCAAGTTGTTCAAGTTATTTGTGGCCAACGGATATCTAAAATTCTTCAACGCCTGTTTTTGCAGAAAACAGAGGATGGATACCATGAGGACTAAATCGATCGCGGTAATTCCATGCATACGGGAGAGGTCGAGTGCATCCATCCACTGGGTATTACAATCGCCCACAAATCAACCAGCACCCCGAGAGCCGCTCTCTCTATTCAACGGAAAAGAGCGCGTCGACCAGCACAACCAATCAGGGGTAGTTTATACCATCCCATGTTTCGGACGTGATAAACAATATGTCGGTGAAACAAGCAAACATTTACAGCTTAGCCCTACGAAGTGCTGACTCAAACTCACAGATTCGGAGCCACTGGGCAAAAAACAGTCCATGAGGTCAACATCAACAATGCAAAGATAGTCAACCGGGAAAACAGAAAGGGAGAGTGTCTGATTCTCGAAAACCATCACTCGAATGACTCATTGAATCGGCATGTCGAGATTGGTAAACATTACGTTATCTTAACAAG
This sequence comes from Fasciolopsis buskii, assembly GCA_008360955.1. Classification (NCBI taxonomy): domain Eukaryota; kingdom Metazoa; phylum Platyhelminthes; class Trematoda; order Plagiorchiida; family Fasciolidae; genus Fasciolopsis; species Fasciolopsis buskii. The sequence continues at coordinate 125,033 of LUCM01002595.1, read as the reverse complement.
ATCCCATATCTCAGCTCTAGATGGGACAAAGAGACGGAAAAAATACGAAAACGAGCCGGGAAATTAGAAGGATCGCGCATTCAATTACTTATTCACGTTTGACAACGTGTCTCTGTTTGATTCAAAACGTCATGATAAACGGTTTATCTTAGTGTATGCTTTCTAGCCTCTACAATAAATATCTTGATATTGTCACTTTGGCGAATTGCACTTCTCTAGGTGCAGCGTGCGCCTTGCACCTTCAAAATGTATGTTATTTCTTCCAGAAGTGGCAGGAGATTGAGTCTACACTCACCCTTTGTTGTGATCGGTAATCCGATAACGTCAAGTACGTGGCGAATGTTTGGGGTGTTTGCAATACCGATGCAAAGCCCGGAACTTTCATGGCTGGTGATGTGCCATTGTGTGTCTCCCATGACATCCGGCTTTTCCTCAGATGAAGAGTGCCAAACGCTACGTTTGTAGTGTTCTTTTTTACAGCTGCGAGACCTGGCCTGTTCGCGTGGAGAAGGCCCGGCGATTTTCTGTTTTCGACCACTCAGTGTGTTCAAAGCGTTGCTCGTGTCTGATGGGAACACGGGGTGAGCAATGGCGAGGTGCGTCGTCGTGTGTTGGGTGTAAACAGTCGTCCTCTGACTGAGATGATCGGTCTAAGTAACCTTCGGTGGTTTGGACACGTACGGCATATGCCTGACCATCCTCTGCCTTTTCGTGCCCCTTTTGCACGTGTTGGCCAAGCTCGGAATAAGCCATGTGAAATCCTAGCTAGGACTTGGTGCAGAGGTATGATGAGGTCTCGGTTTGGGCCTCGGTTGCTGCTTCTCGCCTTCCGCGCTGGGACCTAACAGATGAGGATTGTTGTGGGTTGGTGACACTGAGATATATGGTTCAGAACCGAAGTCAGTTGCGTGAATGCTGTTTGGCCTGTCTACAGAATTCATCTCCTTTAAAAACAATCCGAAGACAACCAGAAATATCAGAAAATGTGTACAGATGAAAACACAAAAACAAACAATTGGTTTGTTTTGATTTATTATTTTTCCCCACTCTGTTTGTTCCTCCTCTGTGAAGTTACATTTCCATATTTTTGCGTTGGTATGATATTTAATTTTATACCTGCACGTGTATATGCATATAATGCTGGTTTTTTATTTATCCGTTCCGTGATTTAGCAGTCAATACTCGAGTTTTGGAAAAGACGTCACACAAAATCCCAGCGATTCTGGAGGCTAAATCAACACAACTGATGGCCACGGAAGCTCCATCGAAAATATCCACCCTTAGGCAATGAAGTACTGACGACAAGTCTGTCCTCCCTCACAGGAACGCCTCTGCTGTTGCCGTCGGTGCGAAATTGCACTAGACGGTTAGTAGCACAATGCAACCCTTGTAGGTTTCCTTCAGAAAGCCCCAATCGGCGTAGAGCGTATGTAGTGCACTTGAACGTAAAAGCTGTGCAATGCACAATCCTACAAAATACTTTCGATAATTTTTAGAGAATAGAAGTTCTACCAGCTATACTAATCACACTGCTATAACTTATTCATCAGCCGTTATTCCCCGACAGGAATTTCAATTACATTTAATCTCTCAAAATATCAGTGATATCAGGTTTAAAGAAAATATCCGATTCAACTGCACAGGTTTTGTGAAGTCTTAGAAGGATGATTAGGAAATGCAAGTTGATATTTCATCAACTTCCCTGATCCTGAAAGGTTCGTCACATGCTGACTGAAACGGTCTCAGTGTTTGTGACTTTTCTAGTGTAAAGAACCGATAGTTTGTCCCGTTTTCGGCACCACTCAGGATTTTCATGTATTCACACTCCATATTCCATAGCAGAAAACGTGCTTCCGTCCAATTTATTTCAGACCGGCACGAATAGAAACGTTTGGGCTCGGGGTAAAAGTGGATTCCATCTCAAGAAAGCTCAGTTCTGCCCTCTTCAAATTCACACTTACCACAAAATCGTTGAAACAACGGTTTGGTAAATAAACTGTCAATAACGTTGCTTCTCTTTAGTACAATAAAAACTCTTATTTCGGGGCTGGATACACAGATATCGTATGTAATTACCTTGGGCAAAGCAATTGCATCACCGGAATTTATATATGCTACGTCTCGGGTATATTTAATACATGCACGGTCCATGTGAGGGGAAACTGTTGCCCCAAACGGTCTGCACACATGCACTGTGGACTTGCCCCTGTAGCCACTTGGTCTACTTTCAAATATTTGGGAAACACAATGATTCAACCCCCAGCCAAACTACACACAGAGCACCATTTTGGGGTTAGCGGGTAAAGGGGTTAAACCGATGTGAAAGTCCACAGATTAAATTTAGCATGGCCACGTGACCACTTGCCTCAATTCCAGTAATGAAAACCGACTGCGTAATAAACAACTGTGGGTCATACTCTCATAATGGAATGACGAACGCGACCTGCCACGTTGCAATTGTGCTTCCCAATTTGTGCAATGCTGACGTCGCATCAAATGTGAAATCTTACCGGAACAAAAGTTCATTCTCGTTTAGGGGACACAGTATGTCATGTCTGACGTGTGTAGCCAAACACAAAATCAAGAAATCATTTGTTTACGACAGCAAAAAATAACTGTCATATTCTTTTGAAATTACTGACCTAAGATTCTATACGGTTTCAGGAATTCATGCAATCCTGGTTGGCGTAAGAAAAACATTTTTGTGTGTTTCTTCTGCTTGTGATTTGTAGCTTCCAGTTTGACCAATGTTCCTAGTTTGTAGCCTGTAAGAACTCAGGTCAACGGAATGGAGAAGAACTGGAAAATAACTAACGCCAATTATTTATACGGAATTTCACATTGAACTTTAACATTCTTTTGTAACAACCAGTTAGCGAAAATCAGAAGTTTTATTTTCATTGTGAAGGTTCATACCGTATCCCTGATGATCTGGTCATTTAGCAAAGCTGAGCAGACAAATATCTAAGGGTATATGTTTTTATGATTTCAATAGTTTTTCTTGGAAATTCGTTTAGCATAAAACAGTTTGAGAAAATGTGATTAGCCAGTAATGAAATGCAGACGGCCGTGTTTCGTTAGTCTTTCCCAAATCCACACCTCGTCTTGAACCCGAGGCCATCTGACACATCTTTTCTGAAACCGGTGGCCGGTTCGTGGGCCTGACTCAGAACAGGTGTAAACCTGGCGTGAGATCAAACTGATCGTCTTCTGTTTCGGACCAGGACAAGTTGAAAACCATGGTTGAAAAAGCGTTACACGAAATAAAGTCAGTCAAAGACCAGATTGACCACGGCTGACCAGGACAGGCAACTTAAAATCAGCGTCACCGGGGCAGTTCATTCTGACGGAGAAAAATGAATCTGTGTAATAAGCATAACCATCTTCGAAGGGGTTGCCTGACCGACCAGGAAAGGGCAGAAACAGAAAATTCAACATGAGCTCCAACCCTGTAAACGTGTCAGCCAACAACAACACTGATACAGCCAAACCCAACATGGCACCACACAGCTTGCTTGTTACTACGTTCACTCCCAAGCCCAGGGCTATATGTTTGTTCTCGATTGATCAAGCACCACAGGATCGGACTGAGGCAGAGAAGACTGGTTGCACCGGACATAGATGATGATCTCGAGAGTTATCGTGAAATATTTCAGCACTTGTAATGGGTTCTTTCAAAGGCTACGGAATGATGCAGTGGCCTAAACTTAGGGATTCGAATCTATGAGCTTTGCGTCTAAACTATTTGATGATGATCGTCTGGATACCAATGGACGGGAAAAGACAGAAATGAAACTTCTGATCCACATTAACTGATGCTCTCCCCAGTTATTCAATACTTGTTTGAGACACATTTCAGAAGTTATTCAAAATTGCTTCGAAATTCGCATTAAAATAACATTGGTCATTTGAGTCTGTTTCTCGGGAACCTATTTTGAAGTCACCTGACACAATCCAGCACAACTTCGTGCTAGCCTGCGTAGACAACCAACCAATGAGAACCGTGGCCTCAGAAGCTGGTGCAGTTCAAACATTCCTCGTAGGCCATTGAAGGGCATATACTCCGATTCTGTAAATAAACGCATAAGTTACAAATAAAACGCATACTTTTCTCCCCAGCTGGTTTAATATTCTGGTTATCTTCAGCTGCACATCGTGGGTTGTAGTCACCCTATTGCCCGCTGGTATTTCGTATCCGTTCCTTATTGGAACTGGCCGAATTCCGTACAGCAGTTTCGACTACATCTATTTTATTATCGTTTTACAGATACGTTGCAATCGGTCAAGCGTGGACATAGTCACCACTGTGACCGGAAGGTTGCCTGTCATCCCTTGGCGAATTCAGCGACCAATTTTGGCCGATGGGCAAAGTCGGACGGCTGATGTTCAACGCATATCAAACAAGGTTTTCTTCATGGGACGTACGACTGGTTGGGTCGTTCACAATGGTTCTTATGGCTGAGTTAAAACATCCAGACGTGACATGGCTTCAGATGAAGTTTGTCGTAAGACGCGTGGGTGTCTATCGTACAGTCGGTTAGATAAAATGTGTCGCTTCTATCTCAAATAGCCACCTTCATTCACGTCTTACTACTAATCTCAACAATCGACCGTCCTCTCTAGCTTCAGCGGGGAACGACCGAGTCGAATCAGTGCATAAGTTATCATGTATTCACAGAAGCCTATCTCATTTATAGACAAATACTTGCACATTCAAGCGGGTATTACTAGCACCTGTTCCATTGGTTTAATTTACTAAGAGCTGAGTGATCCTTCTCGTTTATTGGTTTGCAGTCTGAAAAGATTGCGGTGCCTATGTTGTAAAACCTGGAACACACACTGACTGGTTGGAACTAATGATGACGTGGTTCACTCGCCTTGCTTCTGTCTTATTCATGACGTTTAAGCACGAATCGACTTCCGGTGGTTACTGCTTGTCAATGAAATAGTTCTGGTTCGTTTGGACTCTGCTAACGTGGCGTGCTTGGTATTTGGCATGAGCGGATTACATCCTTCTATGTTAATCGATTTGCTAATTACAGGTTGCGGTCGTTACCGAGAGAGCGGTGGCTATCAGTGAAGCCGTTTGGTCTAATCACGGCAAAAAGAAGAGTATAATCCCCTCCTCTTCATCGTACCGAATGATCGAAGCGCTTCATTCACTCTATCTTGAATCATGATGGTCGAAATTCAATTGGCGCCGGTGAACGACAGGGGCGCATACGGTTTTTTTATTTTGCGACAAATGTAATTTCCAAAGGATTTTGCCGAATTACAGTCAACTGCCCTCAATCAAGAGCACACTACTACGAAAAGAAACTCACCTGTTAGTACATCATCAATGTTGCAAGGTTTCGGTCACAATGGTAAACTTCCGGCTGTCGCTAATGATACGAGTCCAATGTCAAATAGTTATCCCACCACTCTCATGTAACTGATATTTGCACATATTATTTGTTATTCGCTAATAAAAGTCTAAAAAGGCTGGAGGAAGATGCCGATTCGTTGGCTAAAAAGCCCAGCTATGATGGACAAGTTCGAGATTCGAAACGGAGTAAGTTCGCCTTGTAATTCGAGACTATCGACTTTCAAACCACCGGGAGTGCAATAAGTTTTCGTAACGACAAACAAAACTAATTTACTTTTGCCAATCTGAACAACACGAGTTCAGTTCAGTTTTCACGGCCACTAACCTATAGCCAAATTGCTCTGGTTTGCCTGGTTACATCACAACCATCTACTCAGAAGGTAATAGGAAAATGAGAAATAGTGGAACAAGGAATGCAAACTACTAAATTGAACTGCTATTTATCAGAAGAAAGATTTCAAATGCAAGAACATCATTGACTGCTATACTGAGCCACATCGCCTGCCATCCCCATCCACGGCATGGGAAGATCTCGAGGATCCCAAAGAGATCATCTAATTGCACCTAGAGGATCTAGTCCAACGGTCAGAGTTTTCGTATGTTTTCCTTTTTAATCGACTGGCCAATTTGACTAACCGTCCAACCATTATCGGCCTCGGAGAGTGGTGGCTAACGCGACTATCCTTCTCTGGGTATGAGCAAAACATGTCTCGAATACCTAAATCTATTCTAATTCAGCTTTTGGTGTTCTAACAATCAAACTATATTACCCAGAATTTTGGCATCAGTTTTAAAACAGCGAAATGACGTGTCACACTCTATTGACCGCTGATGGACTTGTTGTTTGGACTATGCTTATGACGTTTGATGTAAATTCAATCAATTGAATCGGTGGTCCCATAGTTTTTTCGTTCTAATTGAAATGCACAATCTATTCGTCATTAACTAAACAGGAGAAATAATTTCAAATCTGGACCAAATTTGAATAAAGGTCGGAAATAGTACGGAAAGTTGAATACAGTTGTAAATTAAACGCAGTCGTTCCTGGTCAAATTACGTAGACCATGTTGACGGTTACATCTTTGGGGATTTTCCAGTTGAATTAGGTCTACATTCGGTTCCACAAACTTTTACCCATATTGTCTAAAGACGACCGAAATGAGCTCTACAAATTTGGATCATCCTTGGATTATCCATATCTGCAGTCACTGGCATATCAGTAAGAGTTTAGCAGAATCTGACGAAAGTTGCATCAATACGGACATGGGATTCGAAACCGGAAGCCCATTGCACGTGGTACTCCACCTCATGTCTGTGATGCCACATGCTGTCGGATGAAGTTTACTGCGCAGTCAGCGGAGCCGGTCCATGCGTTTCGTTGGCAGGTTGAATGCTGAATTTACGCAATAAGGCATGCCAACAATACGGGTACTGTTCATCTTCTTTGTTGATACTGGCTGATGAATCGCAATGCCCAGAACCCGAGTCGAAGGTGAGTAGAATGACGGTCGGATGACGATAGGGACAGAATCCACCAGACGAGCAACAAAGTCGTTCAAACGAAGGTTTTTCGGATCAAAAAAGCTTAAGTCACAGAACTGGGTAGGATAAAAGTCCATGAAGTAATGCATGTCCACGCGTATCTGACAAGCAAAATGAACTTGCGTATTCAAATAACTGCATAAGGATTGTGCGATTACAAGAAATGTTAATTGTAGGGAAATATCGGATCGAACAGTACAAGCCCAGTGTCATATGCCTGACATAATCGATGAGAACGGAACATTCTTTACTTAAATTCGAACTATGATAGGCAAAGTCCAGCAAATTGTGATCAAAACTGAACTGAGCTGGACACAAATTGACGCGACACGTAAACCAAATGAAATAAAATTCTTTGCGCTGTTCTTCGGCACAACCTGACTTAGCGATAAGTAATTGAGTAAACATTGGGCCAGACCATTTTTAGATTAGATGTAAAAATTAAATTGAAAAACGTTACTCTGACAGCAGTCACATGAGGTCTAGTTGCATAGTTTGATCCAGTAGAGGAGCAAAAACCTCAGGCGGTCAAATGCGAAAAGATAAAGTATGATACTAATCGAATCAACACCTATGAGCCATGAATGCACTTGGACCATCCGGATGTCAAAAGTTCCGGGAGTGAAGTAACCAGTGCGAATCATGGTTCATTTTGAAATCATATATTCTCAAGATTGCTTAGTCTGACTGAGATGGAAGTTTGGATAAGGCGCCTGCTCATGCAGAACATTAATTCGGTAAACTGAATAACGATTTCAGGCCAAGCATTGTTGACTGATGTCGTTTAAAATCAATGACACATTGAAATGGAGAAGTTTTTTCAACGATTTTTACTAAGGCCGTTATTTGTAGCTCAGGTTGGAAGTATTCAACTTTTTATGAATGCTGAGCTTGGCATTTAGATTGCAAACGTTTCAACATCAGCCGAGGTAACATCACGCGCTGATGATGTTACCTCGGCTGAAGACCCTATAAAAATGTGGAACGAACAAGGAAAGCTAAATCTGCAAACAAGCCCCTTTGGTAGCACGGTCGTTAAGCCGTAAAACGGGCTAGTGAAAGGGATGATCAGTATTATCCGTAAAACTGTATTGGATACAAAATTAGATGAGATATTCCCTGAAAAGGATTGACAGCGTGTAAATGAAATAATGGTAGACTAATCTAATTTTGGTAACTCGGGTTCTTGTTTGTGACACGTAACTCACAAACAGACTTTGAAGTGCAATGAGAAATATTTGTACGAAAGCTTGCCCGGATTTAATTTTGTTCTTTTATTTGTCGGCCCGTTGCCATTGTTCAGTAGCCTTAGATCAGTCGTTCCAAAGCATTCGACTTAGATCTGACTATGGTGTGACGTGAATCTCGCACAATTATGCACGAGTTATTTTTCCGGCCCTATGGCCTATTTCTCGGAGAAATTTTCGTCATTGTGACCGCATGCTTCAAGTGCAAACACATGGCTCATTAATCCGTTGACATTTGCAATTTATATCTGCATCCCTGAATACAATTTTCCAGGCTCTTGTACCCAGTAATTAGGAATCATTGATTCGTGTATCGAAATTAAAGTCAAACCGAATTTAACTTTCATGTCACGTCATCTAACCGAGGAATGACAACGTGAGTTGATAAAGACGTTTGCATATTTTCAAGTCTGGTTCTTGTTCAGTCACGCGAATAGCGTATGAATTGAGCAGAAAGTACATTCAGAGCTTACGAACGTATTGCGCAGCGGGCGGACGTTTAACTGAAAACCAAAGTTCCAGTTCACAAGTCGTTTGGGTTGACTCCCATGACACTCTCTAGGTTCGAGCACTTGGTGCCTGTGGTACCAACGCGGAGACACGCATGCGCACATGCGGATACTCGCGAATGAATCGTGAGAATAAACACGGACAGCGCACAAGTGATAAATGTGTGGTGAACTTTCCACAGTCACCATTGGGTACAAGTTCCATTTTAGAATTTGGACTAAATCTACTGTTGATAGAAAATCATTTCGTTTCCATTTTAGGTGGCTAATTTCCTACCAGTTAGTTCAGCAGGCAACCACTGAAGCCGGTTTCTTGTTGTCAAATATCGGTTAACCGATAAACAGATAAATAAATAGACAGATAGATAGATAGGTTAATTAGTTGATTGAAAGATTGACTGATTGACTGATTGATTGGTAGTTAAATCTGTTGGTAGTTATACAGCTCGATAGATAGATAGATAGATAGATAGATAGATAGATAGATAGATAGATAGATAGATAGATAGATAGATAGATAGATAGATAGGTAGGTAGATAGGTAGATAGATAAACAGAAGGATAACGAGAGAAAGAAGGAGGGCATAGAGTTAGAAAAAGATGAAAAGGATAGAGTAGCAAGAAGTTTAAACATGAGGAAAGTGAAGTGGGCGTTGACGGGAGATATACGGAAAAATGCACGAAGACATTGTTTTAAAGAAAAGCGATGAACAGGTCGAAATACAAACTGAAAAAGACAGGGGGACAGAAAAGAGATAGAGATAAATATATAGGTAGATAAATGAAATAATGGGCAGATAAATAGACAGATAGATGTTCCATACTTAGGATTTCGGTTCACTGTGATTACGGTATCCGTGTTACACAAATTGTTGCCTCAAAACTCGTGACTGCTCGTAAAATCCCAGCTCATCGGTGCAGTTTCAAAGGATCTGTAATTATCCAATTCGGAACACAAAGGCATAATTTTTCAGTTTATTCCAAGGTAGGAATCTATTTGTTTCTCCTTTACTTGTGAGCCAGATATTTCTAACAATAGCTCACTTTGGGCAGCTTAGGACGAACAGATCAGGGAAGTGACTGGATTGCGATTAGGACGGTTAGAGCTACCAGTTTTGGTGAATTCTGTGCGATCGATAACAGTTTCAAGATGGAGTCCGTGCGATTTGCCTCGTGACTTGAGAGCTATCAAAAACGTTACATGCAATCATTTTCGCCTTTTTGCCATGAACGAACTAATCCGTATTAAATTTGATCAGCTGTATCTTTTAAGGGAAACAAAGTTCACCTTTTCTTACGAGATGGAGATGAGGTTTTGCTTCAAACCAAATTGATTCAATCAGATTAAATACAGTTTTCTTGAAAAATCAAAGCATTCTCCTATCTCCAGCGGTCTTGGATCTAAACAACAATCCCTAGTCCGGCTATTTAGTTTCACGATCCTGTCGACACGTGGTGAATGCGATCGGCAAGCATTCTCGGTCAATTTTACTTCTAGGCTGGGTTGCCTTGTTGAATGCAATACCACCCTTGCCTTAATGGTGCAAAGATCCTGACTGGGAGGCCGTTATTCAACTGCTTGGGTGATTGTGGATCCCAAAAGTGTCTAATGATCATCCCCTTGTCGGTCCTAGAGACTACGGTGCCTCTCCCAATGCACTCATGTAACTTATATGTTGTAAAAGAGGTCTGTGGCAGTAAAAATTAGATCTGCCTGCGGTGCCCTTCAGACGGAATCGATCCACCGTATTAGCTGATTCGTTAGACAACAGCGGCACTCTGACCCAAATGCGTGACGTTTCCGTGTGGGATCACCAGGGCGCATCGATCTGACCCTCGAAAAATAAATTATCGGACTACATTATCTGACAAGGCAATAGTTAGTGATTCATATCAGTTCATGTAACTAAAACCATAATTTTTGCGCATCTCCGTATTCTATGCACCAAAACCGCAGTCTCAAGAATGCACGTTTGTGTTCACGTGAACGGTAACGTTGGAATTGGCTGAATTCGTCGTTTTTCCCCGGTCTATTCTGATACGGTAATCATTGCATTTAGTAAGGCGGACTTGGGGCAGTTGCTCATCTGCCTTCAAAAACGACTGCTTGATAAATAAAGCATGAAGAATGGTTTGATTGTTTTGGCAAATTTAACAAACGAGGGGTTTGAAACTTCATCTGAGTCCGTTTGGCAATGCATCGATCTCGAATCTCTGTTTTATCGTGCCCCAAACAAAGTGCCTGTTCTCGAGCCTTAATGTTCGGGTGTTCTTGCACGTTGGCATCATCTTCGTTGGTTACTGGTTATCTTTTATTACTAGCAAATTTGTCATGAAATAACTGTTAGAATGACCTACCACTGTTCCAATTAGCTCTTTCATTACACTGCAACATAAATTTCGTTGGGGGTCTTTGGGCGTCCTAGACTCGGAGAAAAAACAGGATGGCTTATTTCAAGCTGATTAATCACTCATGAATGATAGATCAGTAGGTGGAGGTCTGACAAAGTTGTCTCATGGTCCTCCAGATTTGGAGTCCATTAGAGCCGGCAAGTCAGTTGAAAAAATGAATCGAAGAATAGTTGGCTCAAGCAAAAGGGCTTACCCTCGGTCATTCCATACTGCCTTGCGGACGGATTCAGTTTAGAATCAAAGGCATTTTTGGGAGCTCTAATTGTTCCCGGCTAGTGGCTGGACCCTCCAGCAGCACGTGTTCACCATTTCGTTTCAGTTAGTCGTCTACAAATAATTACATTCGGCATCGGTAGTGATAAACATGGTTCCTTCAGGCGTTCCCATTCTTTTCTTCAGGGTTTTTTCTGATTCCAACAGCCCGGCTTTTCCCTTCTGGCTACTCACAATACTGCCACCGATATCACGCGTGGTACTTATAACGGTCCATTATCAACCAGGTTACTAAATGATTTACAGTATGGAAGCTCTCATTAACTTTTCGACTTCCTCTGGATTCGGGCCACTGTCTCTTGCTCAGCAGGCGCTGACGATGAACTTATTGGTGACTAATATCTGTCGGGTTAGTGAAGGGTGAATTCAAGATTCAAGTAGTGTAGTTCAACTAACTGTGCCTACTGTTTCACCAAGGTATTTCTTACATTCCATAAGAGGTGAGATACCCTGACCTGCGAGCCAACATGATATGAGAATGGTCCTGAATGACAAGGATGAAACGGTCCTTTTAGGTTGGAGTTTGGGTAGTAGCCGTTTTTGTAACTGAGGGCTTCACGTGTAGATTGTATTCCTAAAGGACAACTATTTTAAGCGCGGCATGTTTGTGCCCTGGGTATGTGCTCCAAAATAATGTGGCATGGGCATGTAAGAGAAAAAGTTTCATGAAAAGCTCGTCACTGTTTGCATGATCAAAGACGCAAGCTTGTGTGGATGGCCGGTGTGCTTAACCCATTCAGCTCACGAACAACGAGGTTAGGGTTCTTCATTTTTATTCAGAAAATCATTTGCTCTTATCTATTAATTGTTCCTGGCGGAGTTCGCATCATTTAGCGGCACGGCTCTCGAGCTCCGCGGTCAGATTGGTCATATCGCAGTGAGTTATTGTTGGTATGGTTCTTTCCAAGACTGTAGATTCTACTGATCCCCTCATAAAGTATCAAACCACGAGCTATTTTTAAAGCAGTTTTTGGTGCAGCTCAATGGTCCGCGACAAAGATGACAAATCTGGTTAGCCGTGCAACCTTCGTCTGACTTCAATTTTCTCATCAGCTGGGAAAAAACCCATCATTCATACTAAAAATTACAAAGAGTAGCATTACGAATCAGTGTTGAGACCAAATCAAATAGAGCTTGCGTTTAGTATCTAGTTTCGCTTGCAGTGATAAGTTTATTATCCATTAACTGCATAGGAATTCTCTTCAGTAGCTGAGTCTCATTGAGCAGATGTGCTAGCTGGATAGCTATCGAAGTGTGAACAGGTAAATATAGTACGACGGCCAACGCAAGGTCAAGCTACGGAGGCCTAAATAAGGACCGTGAAAACCGGCAGATCAAAACAGCAGAGGAAATGGAAGTAGCAGATAGCTGAGGTAGTAGTTAGAGACTGTCGAAACTTTCACGCGAAACCAGTGAGAGGCAAACTGCAATAGGTGAAACTCCTATGGGGTTCAGAGATAGAAAGCCTATTCGTGGAAGACTGAAAAGGCTCAACCTCGGAGCTCAGTACTTTGAGTAATGAACTAGCTAACGGCATGCTAATGTGGTTATTGCAACCGTCGACAATTGTGAATCCGTGGAAGTTGCTGCTTAATCCCCCAACAGAAGTGTAGGTAGTTTCGGACATTTGAGCGGAGAAAATTGGCTGATCCGGACAAAGTTCGCCCAATTCTTTTCAAATTGTGTGAAAATGCCCGGATGTGAAAGCTGAACTCCTTGATCTATGATACTTGAAACAAGAAATCTACTGTTACGAGGAGACAAGTCAAAGAATGTGCCAAATCATAAAAAGAGAATGCGCATTGATTGTAGCAAACGCCGACGGATCAATTTAGCTTCAATAGTTACCAAGTTTTTAGTTTAGCGGACCCTTACAAGCCTAATATCTATTCTTGCGGTTAACGTCCGCGAACTATAGATCGGAATTTTCCCCGTGGTCAGGTTACATCGGCCTCCTAGTCGAAACGTGCCTCACGTACTAGTACCCAGTGATTGCAATTTTTACCGACCCGAAAGACACCGTCGACCCCGTCTGCCGAACAGCACTTTTTAATGCTCTTCTCCGGAAGGGTATGTCAGAGAACTTGGTCGGCCTGCTGCCCGATATGTACTCGAATACCTATGGTTACTTAACGGTACAGGAAGAACTACCAAGTTTAGTCAAAACGACCAGCCGTCTTCAACAAGAGAGTTCGATCTTTCCATTTCCGTTTAATGTCGTCATCGAGGAGTTAACCGAGAATGTTTCAAAAGGTCACTCGGATGCCATGACAAAGGGAAGTGACAAAATGTTTAGGTGAAGCAAGCATATGAATTCTTCCTGGCTGGGCTCCGAGCGACTCGCCAACCGGTAAGCTGAAGGCATTGAAACATGGCACCAAATTGTGCGCAGTAGAGATCGTGCTTTTCCGTTTGTGTAAAATTAGAATGGTTGAAAACGGGTGCAATTGGAGTTTGCACGGAAGTTTAGCGTCGCTGGATCATGATGTGCGGTATCTCTCCTAGGTACAATTGCGGCCTATTCACAGATGGTTTTTATCTGTTTCAGTTAATGCACGTGCACATGCACATACAGAAAACATTCACTGTCATTTCATTACTGGCCTGTAGAATTAAATCTCAAGAAAAGAGGTAGAATTGTCAACATTTCTTTTGTCCTTTTATTCAGCAAATATTTCTTGAGCAATTTACAGTCCATAAATCATTACACTTGTGGTCAGCTTTTGTGGAAAAGTAAGTTGCAAGACATGCAAACGTTATCCATCAATAATTTGAGAGCATTCAGCGCTAGCACATTCGGTGAATTCCAAACTTCGAATTAATTTGTGGCACAACAAACAACTGAGCATGGTTTTGGTTATGACCGAGCAGAATCAAATCAAGTACAGATGCTCTGAGACAGCCAAACTGCCGTTCTCAATGATTTGTCCAGCAAAAAAGGCAAAGATGCGTAATTTTTAATCCAAGTTAGCGTATGGAAAGGAATTAGAAGAATTGATGTCAAACAGTTCCCTGACAGATCGAAAATCATGCGCGACTTTAAAAATCGATTGTTGGGCAACATGTTCGGTTCGAAAGGTAGGCAATCAAATCACAGCCATAACGAATTTATGAGTTGGCAAGTAGACAAAACTGGAAATCTGTTTCAAGTGACGGGGTAATCGAACCCGAAAGTGAAAAGCAGATTATTGGTTGAATTTTCCAGTTGGGAGCTGGTCTACGGTGGCGATTGCGGAACGAAGTTGGTGGTGATTGTTGTGTATGTGTGTGTGTGTGTGTGGCAAAACCAACAGCTTAATACAACCCAGCGTGATTGTCCAGTATCGCATGTTTACATTTGTGCGTGCATGTATCCGTCTGCTTCTTTATCTTCAAAGCGACGTGAGGACACTTGATGGAAAAACTGGAGCCAGAAACTAGAGAGGATCGGAAGATGAGAGCTAGACCTGTAGAAATGTGTATATGCAAGACCGTTTTTAATCGACTTGTGGATCATTCGGGGTTAGGTCAGTAGTACAGTTCGTCATCCAATCGTTTGATTACAATGGCCAGACCAATTGCTATACCGATGCATATGAGCTGAAAATAAAACAAGTAAACTCCGCATTAATTAAACTGTGATTCAGAAGCGTGTAATTTCAGTATCGTTTGCACGATGTGCTCACTTAGGTAGCTACTCGTGATAACAGTCATGTAAACAGGTGCAAAAGAATTGACTGGTTAGTAACTTTTTATTCACTCCAAAGGTTATGTCCATGGATCAAACCAAAGTCGGAATTAGTAGTGGATAGTGAAGGAAACTATGGCACCGGAGTACTAAGAAACTACTCGTCCTCAAAATGCACAGCACATCAAAAAGCATGTCATCCTTCTGAATTGTTATCAACACTGAGCGAGGGTGAAATCTTATAGTGAAACCAGTTTTCGTAAATGAGCTATTGTGATTCTCCGCCAAGCAGATTGCATGGCAGTGATAATCAAGCCATGACTACAGTTACCGTTGTGATCACGTGCACCACGATTAGCATGGACTTCGGATACGACATTGAAATGAATGTGCAATGTCGGGTTACCATTACTGGAAAAAATAATTCTAATCTCATCCACTAGCGGCAAGACTGCTGATGACCGCGTCGAGAAATGTTAACTTACTCCAAAATTCAAATAAGGTAGCGCCTAACACGCAAACCAAATCTCAGTTGCACTTTACTGTTTCTATAATGCCAGCACTATTGTTGGTGCCAGATGTACTTGCCTAAGATGCTTCTGACTGTCATCTGTGAATGACGGAAACAATGATTCTTCCGGCCAAATGAACGATTTCCACCGGCATGTACACCTCTCTACTACCTATTCCATGTAAGTAAAATCGTTGTCCTTTAGCCAATAAACAATCAAGATCACTAATACTAGATCTAAATCTATTCCCATAAAGTTCATGAGACAATATGGATGGACCTTTCATAATGTGACAAATTATCGACCACGCATCCTGAATTGGACCGATTAGATATAAGAGATGCACATATAAATGTAATGTCCGTAGCTTGACATCTGTGCGGTTCTTTTCTGTGGATATCTTTGGAAGTCACGTGCATCTTCGATTGTAAAAAATCTATTTATCTTCGTTAAAAGGGACTTCAAAGTGAATCTGGGTTTGGTAAGATTGAAATTTCCCGAGGAGAGTTTTGTATGCCTTTTCGGAGGACATTTTGCAGAACTCATCCATTTCAAACAGATTTTTATTGCCAAAGCACTGAGCGAAACGAATTTGGCGTTAGGCTTAATGTAGATAGTATTCCAGGAAATCCGAAGAAGAGTCCTACGTGTAAAATGTGGCAGGACAGGACCGGAGATGAGTACAGATTTATTAATACTGTCTCCCTGGTGGATTTCAGAATCCCCCGCCTCTAGGCTTTTATTACTCTACCCTCCAAGTTGATAAGGCGGGATTTAATAAATCCTCCCAACTCTCAACCAAAAACCAAATCCTGGGCGCTAGGGCGTATTTTCTTGCACAAATACCTTGTTTCTCTTAGTCGCTGTACACTTCAATAATGCAAAATTTCTTTCAGTGTTTTACCTAATGAAATTGCGGCAAACACTTTAAATATAGGTGCTTGCTTTTTGCTTAAGAAATGAATCCAAACGAGTAAATATGGTTGGATCGTAATAGGCGGTGCTTTCCCGACAGTCAGCTTCGTAATGCACAGGACGTGATTGAAATTTAAGCATGAAAGAAATAGTATGAACTTATTAATCAGACAGTTCATTTACAATTCTAGAAATGAGATCCGCAAGAATATTATATTTGTTAACCGGACGGGTCAGTTATGACACCACTGTTGCTTTCTACTTCCCTCTGATCCATATGTGTCAGTTTGTATTTTCCCTATGGCCACTGGTGGGTTTCTTAAGCTCCGAGTAGGCCACGCACCCTGAATGTCCCTAGAAATCTACCTGCCTAGTTACAAACAGCTTCTGCCGAAGATTTAGTACACAACCTTGTCGTGGCTATGCCCCTCTTCCATCTGAAGTGTGAATACGAAGATCAATGCAGTGGGCACCACATCTGGTTAGATGACCTATGGTAACTGTTCCAAGGGAATGGATAAACCCTGATTTCAAACCACCCTTGGATGACGTACGAGGGACACGGTTGTGTGCCCACCGGCCCCTAAAATGACGGGGTGCACCAGGCACCCAGGATGTCTGGCCCCATCCGAAGAGGGCATAAATTGAACAGTCAATCAGTCATCGGTCACCAGTGCGTTACGTGACCATCAGACCGTCGTACAGCCTTGTGGGTCAGACTGTTCGGTCTGAGGCTCAGGTTAGGTTCCTCTAAGTCAACCCTCTACTCAGGATGACGCGGAGATGGAGAACAGAAAACTCTCGTTTGTGGACATCATTTCTTCCTCCTTTTTCTAACAAACTGTTTCGTTCTTCACCATGATTCCGATCGTGCATGATTTGTATTGGGAATTTTGTAAACTATAGTCGTAATTGTTCTCACGCTGAATTCTTTCGTTCAACCAGAAAGGCAAGTTAGACACGAGAGATGAATATGGTTTGCTACTGGTCAAATCCGATTCCCTCTAATCCAAACTGCAATCCAAAGGAATCTCGTTCTCGAATCATCTGCCGTGAAAAGTTTTCTGGTTAAAAATCGGGAATGAAATATTTGTTTTATTGATTTCTCGGAAGCTGCAGGATCCGAATGGTTATTGAGTTCTCCAGAGTCCCTCAATGCTTCTGATTCCTTGCAATTTTCGATATCTTTTTTCCGATCCATATAGTCACAATGAATTCTTAAAAAACGGGTTCATCACACTATAAATAAAAGACCCACAAGGCTTAAACCGTCAGCTTTGGACTTCGATATTTTTTATTCAGGTCATCTATCCACAATTGCTTCCAGATGCCCGATTTTTTGGGTGTACGTCGCCATCTGCCTGGAATGTTGCACGTTAACTCATAATAAATGAAAGAAACGTGTATGTGAATGCTTTGTTAGGGAACCGGTAGCACATATCTAATTTTGGCCTAATCAAGAATCAGGTGTCGACTTAGTCGCAAAATTAACCAAATTAAAAAAAAAAAACAAATGTACAAGCTTTGCGAAATCTTTTCGCTTCTCTCCATGGAAGGAAATCAAATAAAACAAGAAAGGTTACAGTTTGTTCGAACGGGTGATGCGCGTACTGCTATAATCTCACTAAAAACTACGATAGGCGGTAGTATGCTCATCGTTTCGTGAAATCATCCTTTTTCCATAGTCTTAGAGATGCACCACGAATTGAGTCACAAAAGGGTACAACGTGGCATTTTCCATGACTGTCAAGTCTACACTTCCGCCCACATCAACTGCTTCGGTCCGAATAATCGGTCTATTCGATAAAGTTTGAAATTTCGAGGTACAGACCGTGTGATTTTCCGGTTTATCAACCGCTTTAAAACAATGTGTATGTAAGGTTAATGTGTCCGATTGTATTCGGTAGCCAGCATCCGCACAAACAGATACTACTGGGATTTAAAATCCAAACAGCGCAGTTTAAAAGCCTTGCA
This sequence comes from Fasciolopsis buskii, assembly GCA_008360955.1. Taxonomy (NCBI): domain Eukaryota; kingdom Metazoa; phylum Platyhelminthes; class Trematoda; order Plagiorchiida; family Fasciolidae; genus Fasciolopsis; species Fasciolopsis buskii. The sequence goes on along the minus strand of LUCM01002595.1, from coordinate 106,614 downwards.
CAACAACCCCAAGAGCCATGGTCCATAGTAAATAGTTGACGTTTGACTGTTAAACTGTGACAAGGGATTCTTAAATTGTGGCACGGTACACTCAAACGTTGGAGTGAGTCTTTCATACTTTGGTGTCAGGCTGTGCCATTAGGAGAACCCCACTAGTTGTCTGGGGTTGCTTCATTCAAGTAAACAAATGCTACTTACCCCCAGGCTACCGATACTGTCTGGTGGGCATTATTGCTCGGTTACTAAAAAAGAATTGCGAACTCAGGTTTCTATCATTCACCATACGAATTTAGTATATGCTGAATAACTAGGTTTTATGAAGCTAGGCTAGAAATAACAGCAAACTGACAAAAAATAACGATCATATCGAAAAATAAAGCCAATTAAACATGGTATTTGAAAGTTCAGCGAAAAATTCTAAACACGTGCATCGATAATATATTACCTCCAGTGTTAGGAATATCACCGGAGCGAGAATTAGTGGAAGCTTGTGTTTGTCCAACTCCACCGGGATCACGTCTCTGCAGGCTACTTGATTGAAATCCGTTGGCGGCTGTACCGGGCACTTTGTGTTTACCATTGAATATTGATAATCGGCGTATTGCTCTGGAAAAGAAAAACAAACATGGTGAAAAGCAGTAGGAACACAAGTGTCGACCGCTTTTAATGCGCATCTGTCGTGTGATGATGCATTATGCAGGGGCGTGAAGCCCAGTGTTTTCCGTGGTGGTATTAAAATCATAGATCTGGCGAGATAAATCGCAATCCGTTGTGCCGAGTATCTAGAAAGCTATTTATTTATACCAAATTACATTACATGGTCTTAGCAGCCCGTCTCGTCCCCCTACTGACGCCATTTGTACAGTGGTTTCATAAGGTACCGGCGGCTGAACATGTCATTTTGCACGGATGCGTCAAGGTAACATCATCAGGACTGTCAACAATATTCCCTTATATCGATCAGATGCTTATATTTGACTTTGACCTCTTAGATCACCTCTGACTGATTGCAAGAGTGTTTGAAAATGACTAGGTAAGAAACTCGGGACAAAAGCTATTCCGAATGGGAATGAAGACATCCAGATGTGCAACGTGCAAAACCGAAGAGAATCTCATGTGCCCGGATACCAGGAAGTGCACCCAGGAGCACGCAAAAGCCACAGTCAGAACATGGATTGGGATCTACAGCTGGTCCGTTGGAAAGTGCTTACTTGACCTTGAAATTGTGGTGTGAACACGTTTTCCAGTTGATGTTGGGCTGGCGAGAATTTAAAGTTTGCCCTAATAAAGTTGATCTGCTGGACTTGGAGCCGTTATATTCGTCTGGATTCTTTGGACGTTTGCTAGCTTATATTTTTTAGATTCGCTCTGATGAATTTTGGATTCACAGTAACAAGTAAATAGGATTTTATTCCTTCTATGGGTTTTCCAGTTTATTTGATTATTTCAGCACTCAGCTTTCATTGGGCACATAAGATACAGTTCACTGTCTTGATTGATTGAGTTATTTAACAATGCCCGGTATCAAGTAACTTCCCTGAGTTTCTTGTGATTATTTGATCCCAAATATGTACTTCATACTGACTAAAACTGCATCCTCGTGAACGGAACTAAAAGAAATGGGGCCGTATTCTCCCGTGTCTAGTTTATATTGGGGCAGTCTCGAGCAGAACTTTGCGGCAACTTGACCGACGCAGACTTTACCACAGTCTACTGATCTGACTCAGTATACGCTGTTCGTTTTGTCTCAGGCTTGAGCAGCAACTTTGGTCCGGAAATAAATATTTGTATGACTGAGGGCGGACAATTTGTTGGTCACTGTAATACCTTGGGCCAAAAGCAGTGTTGTCTTTTTCTGCTGTGTGAGCAGCCTTTCTTCTGTGCTGTTCCTTTATTTACTCCCTGAATGGTTCTACTTAGGAAATTTCTCAGAAATTCATTACGTTAAAACAGCTCAAAAAAGTAACTTGGCTATTGCTTTCTCAGCTGCCTTCTGCTGCAGTGTGCCTCGCTTTTTCCGAGCAAAGACCGTATGTACGACTTCTTGTGACTACTTGGGTAATTGGTGTGCAAACTTTATAACTGACCCAGAAGCATTTGAGTAAAATAAACTGATGTCTCCAGGAAGCCATCCAATACTGGCAGTTCTCAGACATCCAAAGATGCCAGGTTTTCATTAGTTTCAGTTATCATAGTCCAACTGGTACGGTTTGAAGAGGCTGCAGATTGTTGTATGCTTTGGATTAATGCAAAACTATCATCCGCATACCCGACACGACGTTCCGAACAACTGTTGGGTTGTGCAATATACTTGAGCACTGTACTACGTCTTTTGCGCAAAACTCGGGTTAGAACGAGTCCGATGGCATTCGTTTCACTTGTTACGTACACATCGCCGTGATATTTGAAGCCTGTGTTGCATCACAAACCTGTCAATAGTTGTGCTTTTAAAAGTTCGCCCAGGTTGTTTTCTAAGGGAAGTTCTGCCTAGGTTTGAGTCGACTTAACAGAAAAGGACCGTAACGTTGAAATAATTGGTTCTTCTCACCTATTCTATGGCAGGGATGTAACGGATCTTCTAGTCAACGGTTTCATGCGCCTTTAAAATTCCTTGGGCTATTTGTACCCTTGATTTCTGGAAATGGAGTAGATTGCTATCCGTGGAATGTCTTAGTATAACTTTAAAATTCAATAAAACTGCGAAGTACTTAGGTCCTCTGCTTTAGTTTTTAATTAGTCGTTCCTCATGATCCTTTAGGTACTTCCAAACTATTTCTTTTGCTTCCATCCCTTGATTTTCACCTATAATTTTTTTGGTAGAATAAACGTTTAGCAAGAGGTAGGATTGTTATCTTGCATTCTCCAGACGCATTCAGTTATGTCGAAAAAACTTGCATTTTTCGTCTATTGCCCAACTGTTTCCAGCGTTTCAGGTAATTCGTCCCAAACTGTTTTGAATGGTTGAAGACTATATCCCCAGTTCCTATTTATGCTCACCGGGAAAACGGTTGAGCCAGAATGTCTCTTAGTGTCTCGTAAGTGAAGGCTGAGCCCATTTTTCCGGACGTCATGCTTCCCATTTTTAGTACCGTGGATAACAAATGTTTGACCCATGCATTATTCCCAGCTACTTCTAAATTTATTACTAGTTACTCAAGACCTTCAGCATGAGCTGATCACTTTCGTTTCCGACATTTATTGACTGGTCGCTGGACGGGAATTTCAAATTCTGTAATACTCTTACCTTTAGTTACCTGTTAACACAGTTGTTTTGATTACCGCAAAATGTTCTTTTTCTAACTTGACCGTTTTCATCGTCAGTGTTCCGCGTGTATATCTTAGGCCTTTTGCTCAATCTGGCCATGTTAGTTTTATGGGTAGTTTATTAGTGGCCTATGATTTTACCTGTTGGTAAGCTTTTTTTCTAGTTGATTTTCAAGAATGTAAAGAGGTAGAGATTTACTCACGCAACAACCCCATTACGGGGTTTTTTTGTTATCGAGGAAATTGGAATGAGACTTTTGTTGACCTCATTAGACGATACGCATGCCTAAATTTTGTTGAGACTTGATGCGTTATTTCATCTTTGTACTTCGAACGAATTGCACCTTGGTCCAAAGACCGTGTCAGGTGCAGGAACTAGATGAGACTCGTACCAAACTGCCGAAATTCACTGAACTATGGGCAGTCGGATTTGACCAAAGCAAACGCTCAGGTTTGAAAGTATCCAATCTGAACTCACTTGCATGGTATATAGTGAAAACTGGTTAATCGATACTGAGCACTCACCTTTGATGTTAACTCGAAAATCTAGGAACTGATCTTTCCTGAAACACTGGCCAGAGATTCGGTTCTTCCACCTTGTTGATGACAGACAAACTTGGATGTGTTAAGCTAACAAAACTTCAATCAATGTTACTAGTTCACGAAAATAAGTTCCACTGCGTGGAATTCCGTATTCAAAATGGTCTACCGGGAACCCCTTTATCTTTACAGGAAAGCAATTGCAATCGTGATTTTCCACTACCGCAGTTGGTCATTTTGATTGCTGTCCCTTTGTCAGTCGATCATCTCTCAAATGTTATGAAATAATAGTCATCAGAAAATAATAGACGGCATTTAGGCAAATGGTTTCCACAATCCAGTTCCATTCTGACAAGATATTCTAAAACCTTTTGTTAGAGATGTCAGCCAAATTCACAAATCAATTTTGAGCGATAACATCAAGGTAATATCAAGAATGCTTGATCCAAGATGTGCAATTGGGCTGAATATGTGTTCATTTGATGCATGCACCTACACAGGCATGGGCGCGCACACATACGGATACAAACAAAAACATATTTTGTTCTGTTCCACTGAGCCTTTTGAAGATACTGCAAACAGCCAACCCTCCGTTAGGAAATTCACATTTCGGCTTTTCAATACATAGGTTGTAATTTCGAGTCATGTCTTCGTTGATAATTTTCCCCATGTGGCCTACCTTAACTGGCCACGGTCAACTTCTAGAAAGATATGCACCTTGCATATGATAAAGGAAGAAGCAGAAAAATAAACGGATTTAATCCTGTTACGAGGATCCCTAGGAATCCATAGGTTCATTCTTGATTTTGTGAAGACGAACATAAAATGAGAGCCCTAGCAGCATGATGTACCGAGCTATCGAGCTGAGACAGCCCATAATTACTTGCTTGTTCACAAACGGGATTTGGCTGTCTGGTGAGATCTTCATACATCTGTATAAATAGTTAAAACTGTCTGGCCCATCAAAATTGCGGGGACCTCCGTTCAGTGGGTGTGGATTGTGGAAATTCGGTCAGTCGCAGAGTGGCCAATCATTCATTCACCCATGCCAAATGCTCATCGAGAATACATTCGAGAACATGGGAAATCTTTGATTCACGAACACCTGCCTCCTCGTCAAACTTTCAAATTATCAAACAGGTCATTATTGGTTTATGTCCATCTAGGCACATATCAATCCAAAAACTGTGACTACTTACGATTCACAAAGAACTTGGTATTCTCGAATTTACAACAGGCTACCGGAAGGGCCACTTGATCGCCTGCATATTTTTCGTACTTACGACCCTGCATGTGCCATTTTCGCGTGACATCTGATGATTTAAAGTCGTTCGGTCCGTTGATACCACAACAGGAGAACTGTAGTCAAAGTGGAAAGAAATTGGAGTTGAAATGGAAGGAAATTCGAGAGGAAAGTGTTCTGCTTATTCGCAGAAAATCAAATCGGATTCTGTGATATTTGGTATTGGTGATAAAGTGAGCCCTAACTATTATGTTGCAATATTAACGAACAAAAGCTTGTTTGAATTTTTTAAGTTTAGAATACCGGTCCCGGCTCATCTGCGACAAGTCATCTAGTTACGTGGATAATGCAACGGTCTGACTTGATTCAAGAAACTCCAGATAATACATAATTCGTTCCTCGATAAGCCACTGTACACTCAAGCAGACCGAAATGCTGGTTTGTCGTAAGCTGTTGCATCACGAGCCTCTGGTCGGGAGCCTGATAATGCGAAGTAGCAGACCAAGACAGGACGTTGCCATCTGCCTCGACATCAGGAAATAATATTCCACTTCGCACGCTTTCCAGACGTCCCATACTAGTAGAAATCACAAGACTAATGGTCGAATCGGTAACTAAGACATTTAATGTTAAGCCTTTGTTCGAAGATGAATCATTAGAAAGAGACCAGGATCGAGGACATGATTGTGCAATCTGTTGTGAACATCGGATTATGACTTCATTTTACGGAATTCTCAAAGATCCAATGCTAGTTTCTATTCCAACCACGAATCTAGACGGCTTACACATGAATATAATTTGCAGGTTACGTTTGTTGAACACTTATATCCACCAATGTATGTGGGATCGCTGCACCTGAACAGTTGCTGCTTTCAACAGAATAAATTTAAAAGATTCAGATAGTGTCCGGGGCTGTGGGTGGCTAAATTTTCGTCCAAATAGGCCGTGAAGATCCGTCCCACTTACAATTATCTTGTAATTCAAGCCAGGAATTTCGCGTATCTTGATGGTTTTGAATTGCGGATGCACAAATATCGTTTTCTTACTTAGTAAACATAGCTTTCAGGCCGACTTATCCATGTTTTTGTGTTGGACGTCAATGAAAACTGCAGTTACTACACCTAGGGCGATAAAATCTAACAACGCCGAGAAATTGTTCCTGTTCCCCAGGATGCATGCCTGAGAAATAATTTTAAACCAGTGGAGCATAAAATTGTAAACGTTTTAATGTTTGCCTATGAAAATCAATAAGTGATCAATAAAAAAGTGCTTGAATGATAGGTGTACAGAAGGTCTAGTTGGTCACCTTGTTGGTAGCAGTTGCACCGTACTAGACAGTATTGATTTGAATCTCTCTCTCTAGAGAAATATAATCGATCGTGGTATAGATGAGCCGATTATTCACGGCCAATGAGGTCGCAATATTTAACGACTAATAATCTGATAAGTTATCATCATAGTATTTATATCAAAAAGAAAAAACCCATATGATGATCTTTTCCAAGAAATTTTCGATGCAACTGATCAATAGTTCTTGGTTAGGAAATGAATCTATACCAGTAACCATATTAAAAGTAGTAAAAATAACGATGTTAGGAATAGTCATTTGAACAGTTGTTCTCTGATAAGCCCGAACTCAAAGACACTTCATTCGGATGAGGAACTAATCATAACTCTTAGATGATGATGGACACTCTCACTGGGAAAACATTAAAAAATTTTATTATTTACTTCCAGTCGGCGACGTTCTCGCAACTAAAGTATCAAAAGTTACAACCAAGAATAAATAAGAAGCCTGGGTAGAATCAGTGGTGTACTAAGTGCGTGAACCAGTTTCCTATTTCGGTCTATGTTCTGTTTCGTCAAATTGTTTTTCTAGATTCTTTTGTGAGAAACCGTTTTGGATTTTCTTTTTCGAAACTGGATTACCTGTCAACCGAATCTGGCTACTATTTTCTGTGTATTAGTGGACATCAAATTGAGCCACTAACGATGGTTTCGATCTGAGACTAATAGTCATTTGATGAATCATGGCAATCTCACATCGCTTTGGTTGGGGAAGGACTACAAAAACAATTCATGTTATCATCAACTTTAGTTTTCAGCTCCGTTGACATTTGTTTTGTCTATCGATTTGTTCCGGCCGAACTACCTTCAGAGCTCAATTAACGGCAGCAAAGTTTTTGAAAAGATTTTGTTATTTCGCGGCCTTAATAAAGGAGTTCAGCTTTTAGTGAAATCAGCATCGTAGTAAAAATGACGTTTACACATTCATTCCAGCCGGGAAAGCAACGGTCTCTACATGGTAAGATGTGATTTCTTTTCACAGCTGCCTTGGATATTTTTCTAATTGTTCAATTTTCTTTCCAGCTCTAGAGCCATTTGGCATACATTTTAGGGAAATCATTCGTATCGCACTTGGGCTTTCTAATTCACGGTGACACGTCAGATAAACAACAGATGCGATCAGCGTGTCGATCTAATCAAAAAGGGCAAGAAACGTCACGTTTCGAAAAAAAACAGTAAACAATAAAACAGGTCCCTTGTACTGAAACGAAAATCATCAGAGGCTGTAACTGGTGCAGAGAGTGAGAGCCGGACCGAACTTACTTGGATCATGAATGAGTCAGCAGCCAATGAGAATGGGTCATACTCGGATACGTTAAACGCTCCCATGGTGCCAACATAATTTTCCGAGAAGATCTCTGACATTGCGGCTGCAACTTTTGGTTCCCACTGCCAAGGTATACAAAATAAGATCGCGGGAGTAAAACACAGCAACCATATAGTAAGGATAGCCAAAACAACAGACCGCTCGCGACTCGCACAAACCACATGCTGTCGTTAAGAGATTCACAACATGGCTGCTTGTCACTAATTGGTCAGCTGTTTTCTTGTTTTTTCAGTTGTTTCCAATTGTTCTTGTTTGTTGGCAAATAAACATTGTGGTTTTAACGAATTGCCTTCTTTAATCAACGCAGGACCGGATCGAAGAGAATCAACCTTCGGATTTCACAGTTTAATTTATTAGTGCACATTGAACAAAAAAACTTGCTTAAACCCATTGTTCTAGGTAATTTCATGGTTTAGTTGTACTTGAACACAGTCGGACGCCTGAAGTTCTTGGGATTGTCGCACGGGCATTTCGGTTATCACCAATTCTACTTGCACGTTGGAGTAATTCGGATTTTCAAGTGTAAACTTTGTCCAGACAGCAAGTCCGTTAGCAAACTGGGACGAATATTTACCAAAAGTGTTTAAACTATCATTAAAAAAAATAAAACTTGACTGGTGGTGCACATGTTGACGTGCACATTGAGAGGAAAGATTTAAGAAAAATCTCCAGACAAACACTTATCGCTGAGATGATATTCACAATGATGCATTCCGTGGAGATCATATGAATTATATGATCAAAGGCCGATTTCGACTGAATGTTGCTCGTGCTCCTTAGGCATATCAGATCAGCGTAGCTCATCGACTACTAGAGATGTACACAGTTCCTTTGAAATAGTCTTCATTAACGTGGTTTTTCAAGAATTTAAACTAAAACATTTGGCCGCGCTACAATCAGATTGCGTTGTTGGGCCCAACAGTTACCCAACCGGATGGATTAGAAATCCCTAAATTGTTGACATAGATATCTGACACATTCCCAATTACAGCTGTGTTTGCTCTTCTCCTTCCAGACCTCCTCATCTGCTAAAACAATATTCAACTGGCCCAGTTATAGTGTTTCTATTTGTATAGATGGAAAGCAAATCCGAGTTTATTGCCAAAAGTTGAGAGGTGCCTCTATCGTGTCGGATTAAAAAGTAATTTTTGTTTACCTATCTATTCCGCCGTGGTTTGATGTGCCCACTTATTGTACTTCAGTCTTTTGGTCACTGTCCATCATGGAAATGCGTCTGAACTTCTCACATTTTGATGTCCCTCTCCGAGATGCGGGTCAATCGATCACTGATTTCACATGTCACTCACGGGCAAAGGCTGATTCTCACAGTGCGCATCCATCTGAACAGACCACTTGTGCATTTTAATGCTAAATTCTATCTTTTTTCCAGCAGTTTAAAGGGGGATGATGATAATAATCCTGGTAATATACACTTGAGCGCGACACGATGAGGAAACTTCTTGTTATCCATCTGCCAACGGTCATCCACGCGGTGACCAACTACGAACGTGGACATCTTTATGATGGGATTCGGATGAAACTTTTTTTTTAATGAAACATAATTGCTGCTAAACGCTAACAAAGAAAGGTGATGACTACTGCGCACTGGGACGACATTTAGCCTTTACATTTTGCTCGTGTGAACAGTTCCGTCAGTGGACCGCAAATTGGCAAACCAAAGAAGACGTGTCGTGAAGGCATTTTTGCTTTTTTCTTTTATCTAAAGTGTACAATCTGAGGAGCAATACTGATCACAATTTCCCCCATCCGAGAGTTTATGCTGGTGGTATCTTCCGCAAACTTTTCCGTCCGTCACAATGAACGTTTACCCGAAGTCATGGACTTAACGTTGGCCTGCATTTTAGGGATCGCGTGCTTGTACTCCACTCACAGGATCGCACACCGACACGCCAAAACTTATTTCATCGCTAATTTGTCGATCACATAAGATATCAGATGGGATGAAGTCAGCTTTTTTCACTGAATTTTGCCAGATGAATTATTGTCTTTAGCAACTCGGTAGCAGGATACATGAGCTACGTACTCGATGATTAGGTGCAGTAGGCAAGAATTTGCACTCATTACCGAGGCTATGTTATAGCGTGTTTTATTTTGCCTTCCGAATAACCACTGGTATTTTTGTGCGGATTTACACAACTTAACAGTTTCCCTACAAGTAAAATATCGTTATTATTGAAACTGGGGGAAATCAGTACCAATTTCTTCATTCTTTTATTGTAATTACATTGGTAATATCATCACTATTTCCGTTATTAGTTCTAATATTAACCTTTTCGCCGTATTCGTTCAATGGGATTAAGGTGGAGATATTTACTTATAATTTTTCATAGAAAGACATCTACTTTAGTAGGATAGATTTAGTATTGGTGTGCTTTTTCAACTTCGTTGGAAACCGATAAGGAAGCCCAGCCCGGCTTAAACTGATTCAGAGTCGAAACTATGACTAAAATACATCTTTACGTCTGTTTTATTTTTGTTTTGTGATTTCTTCAGCTCAGTAGGTAAAATATGGATGTTTGGACCTAGTTCAATTAGACAAATGCAGACAACGTTCATTCGTGTCGTGTGACCAATGCCGGGCACACCACCTTTAGTGAAACAAACCGTGGGTTAGAAGAATGAGCCCAGCCAATTAATACGTACGACTAAATGGAACATATACTGTTCATGAGGGGGTGTAATGCCAGAACAACAAGTTTGCTTCAATGTCCGGGATAGACAAGAACAGCGGATCCCCACTCACACACCTGGTCTCAATGGAGTCCCAATAACAAGTAGATCCTATTCGGTAGCAATGGGCTGGGTGTATCGACTACCCGTTTTGCCTCCGGCTATCAGTGCAGTCTAACGAGTTTGGTTGCGTAACTCTTTGTTTGTTTAAACTAGAGGAACGTGACAATCAAATACATGAAAATGAGTGAAGTCGATTAAAATCCAAGTCGACCTGCGGAAACGACTATCAGCATTATTTTCACTCTGCTTCAACATGGGTTTGTCCAGTTAGTCACGTCGTACGTCAAGCTGCCTGGATTAGGTTTCTAGTGATCTGTACTATTACACAAATGTTATCATCGGGTCAAAGACAACGTGTACGTCTTCGCAACTAAACCAGAACAATCTTTTCCGTTCCTAATTTATTCCGGATAACCCAGTGCACAAACACTAACACAGACTACGGATGCCAGTCACGGTGTAGAAATGCAAAGTTTGGTAGACAGTTTCTGGTATGCGGGTATTTTCTTTCTGAATGGAATGTGACGTTATAAATGTTCCGTATCCGGGGCCACAAATACACGGAAAAACTAGTATGAAAACATCTATTCTTTTCAGGCATGCAAAAGTCTGTCTGTGCGTCAATTGTACGTAAAATGTGCGATACAGTCAGAACATCGTCGTGGCCAGGTGGTTCTATCCACTCATAATTCCGTGTGGCTTGTATCGAGAAACAAACGCGCGGGACGTCTATTCAGATAGGGGTTTTGGATTTGAAAATCATAGATATTTTCATACAAACAAATGGAAATATGTTTGATTGAAGCACCAAAATAGGTCGTCATTCAAACATAATTGAAAACATCACAAATAGACACGTTTAGCAGCTCCCGCACTTCTTGTGCTTTGGTTCGTCCCCTTACGGAATACTTCAGTGATTGTCGTTTTCCTAAAGACCACAAATTATGACTGTCTTACGATATACCTGATGGAAGTATCCAAATACCGCTGAGTTTCAATTTGGCGCCTGGTTTTAGGAGAAACAACACTAGTGTGACCTACCGAGAAGTGGTTTATTTGTGCCCACAATATTTCATATCAAGAAACATTAATCTGTTCTGTCATACTTTTGGTCGAAAGTGAACTTTATTTTTCCTGTCTGTTGATAAACTCTTTAGACTACGCAATCTAATCCATTGTAATTATATTAAATAGATTCGAGAATGCAAAAGGTTAGCTTTGCTTTACCTATCACATCTGTTGAACTGGTTAAAATAACCGTGCAATTCACAAGACTGAAGGTGATTAACCTGGCTAGGCGCCTGTCGCCCAAAAAAGTTATCGGTTCGAATCTTAGGTTGGTCACTCACTTTCGTGACGGACACCAATTTGCTGTCTCCTGATTGATTAAATTGCCTAATCCGTTCTCACACGGTCCTGTGCTATTCACAGTTTTCGATATCCCAACTGCTGCTTTTTGATGATGTTACGAGTAGTTCGTTGTCTGTGATGAAAACTTTATCAATTGCGAAAGATTGCTGTAAAATTTGTTGACCCGCTTCATAAAATGTTTTACGTGCACTCGATTTCCGCGAGGCAAAATGTTTGACTGAGCTGTTCCACGTTTTACTTCGTTCCTACACTGACAACCTAACACCTGTTCATTAGACATTTATGCAGAGATCTAAGCTGAATTTTGACGTTTTCTCTATACATATTAGACAGCAGTATGGTTCAGTGTAATTCAATTTGTAGTAAATTTGCAATAGAATATCATGCTAAAATAACCTACCTGTTTAGCGAATGACGGAATCACTGGTCGTACGTCATGCCAGTACCCGAAATCGGATGAGATCCCAGGTGGATGAATGTCAGTCATAGAGCTCAGTTTCAAGCTTTCTTATGGACCAGAGGTCCGGTACAGCATCATCCTTACTCTTTGCTTGTACAGCAGTAGATTATTTGTAGAAAACAATGACAGCTGTGCAATTTTTTCCAGTTTTTTCAATTGGTGCTCAAGCATGGCATGTATTTACGAGTCTGTTTCGATTCGATGCTGCTTGGATATATCAACGATTCGGAAGTTTTTCTTCGCTGAGACATGTGTCAGACAGATTCGATGGGACATTCTTTGAGGCAATCTAAATATCACCACAACAAATTAGACAATAGCGATCAGCCCATTTCTAAGCCCAGAATTCTACTTATTACATCGATCAAACAAGCTTGGCTTGCTGAAAACAGTTGGCGAGGCGTCTATAACCTTTTACTTGTTAATATTTCGTTTATGGTCCAAGAAAACAGATACAAACCTTGCCCAGCGGTAGTTACTTTCCTCATTTGCTGATCTGCAACTATGGAATATTCGTATTGGCGAATTCGTTAACGGATCTCAGTGTTGTCATGCATCTTAATTGTGTCATTGTATTTCTGTGATCGTTTTTTCCTTGCGGACTTAACACCCCGGAAAACTCTTTACTTCACTTACTGTTATGCCACAGCTGATATGCTTATTCACAGACAGATATCGGTCAGCAGAAAGCTACTTCGTAGGATTTGTGATATTTCAAACAACATTAGTTGGAATGATGGAGTGAAAAGTCTTCCAATAGTTAATTGCTTCAAATTTTACCGGGAAAAGACAACGGAACTCCGGGTGAACGAAGAGGCAGTTCACCGTAACGGAGAATCACTCACCGTGGATTTTAGGGCAAGCAACAAAATGACGACGATCACCTCGAACAGAACGACCAAGCACATAAACGTTGTGTACTATCGTGACGGGGAAGAAAAAATAGAAGAGTTATGAAATTATCAAAATGACTGTTTTAAATCCACTGCATATATCTCGGATCCCGACAGGATTCCAAAGTCAAGAGCTTACTTGGACGAGAAACTATCAAGTCACTTCATATAATGGCACGCAAATATATATATATGTATATTGTAGAGCAAATCTGATTGATAAAGTATCACAAGAAAGGTTATTTGTGATAACCAAAGCGGAGACAAGTCAACAACTATTTCGATCAGGCTGTGTGACTGATCAATAAAAGTCCCAAGGAAAACTATTCACATGGCGCACCGTTATCTCGACACATTGTGAGTCGAACTTGGTTCTCATAGTGTTATTTTTTTCAGTTAGTTTCAAATATTACTGACTCCTTTCCGAAATAAATCTGAGAAACGGTATAAGGCAAAGCGCCATTTTACGCACACTCCGGTTAGTGAACTTAAACAACCCAACTAAATGGACATGCACAATCAGAAACCGCTTTTTCGTAGGATTCAACTACCGTGGCCAAAACGTATGACGTAACGGAACGCCCAAGGGACGGGACATAAGTTCTCAACTCATCACCAGCAAAAGAGCAATCCAGAAAACTTTGATTTCATTTTGTCTGACAATTTCTTCCGTCCAAACGATCTCCCTCTGCTTGGACAGGATCACGTAAAACTGAACGCATTTTACACTAGGTTCTACTTCGATTAAGTCCCCATCTTGATGATGTGTAATTGGAAGGAATTTTGAGATTCACTTTTCTGCATAATAAATGAAAGAAAATTTTCAACATCAATTCAGCCTGCATTATGTACCAATTATAAATATTTATTACGAAGTGATACTTGCACCACCTAGGGATATTTCATGAAACCGGTCACCCACGGAGATCAAAACTCGGTTCATTATCCTTTTCAGAGTCAGGGCCATGGTTTCACTAAGTGTTTGATCCTAACTATTCGACTCCGTGTGTTATTCCTTGGTTGCAGGAAAATTGAGCAGGTTTGCTTCAAAAGTGTTCGGAATCGGGTAAGAACAAGCCTCGGTTCTTACAAATTGTCTCAAGTGTAATTCACTGATAGATAGCAGGGCATTGCATAGATGTCTATTTTACCTTACAGTACATGCAAATGGACCATTGTACGATCTCTTATCTTTTTACTTCGTTTATCAGTGAACTAACAATGTAAATCATTTTCCAAAAACAAGGCCACGGCTACCAAAGGACTGCCAAGTGGGGAATTTGAGAGGCTATGGGGGAATTCGAACCTGCAACCTTCAAGCCCAAACTCCACGACCTCACCCCCTCGGGCACCGCCGGCCATCTATGTTCAAGTCCATGCAGACGGGATGTTAACAGGTTATTTGAACCGTATTTTCGACTAGTTTTGACATAGTTCCAAGGTATTTTAAAGGCTAGTATAGCGACAATTCCATTTGCAATGTTAGCACATATGGATTCGACGTCGATGTACTAGAGAAAAAATGAAGCGAAATGTTTTAACTTCGAATGCATGGCAATAGTGAATAGGAATTATTCAGACACGTAAAATTATTTTTTTTTTGGTGTTTCTCTGAGCCAGCTTTGAGTCAACAGTTCGGTTCTCTAAAAGATATGGCTGCAGAAAGGTGACTTGAAACTATCCTCTCTGAAGAACCGCTTCGGAAAACGCACTTGGTGGTTTAGCAAAAGAGTGCATCAGGAACTGTGAAGAAGACATCAGTCACCATCAAAGAGTCAATGTACGCTGCTGAATCAAACATCTAGGTAGTATGTGCTGTTCTAATTCCAAAACACTACGATTTTAAACAAAGTGGTGCTAGGATCACTGAATAACCCTGCTGGAGGAAAACAGATGGTGGCACGATCCCAAGGCGAGTGGCAGCCTCACCATTCTGACTGATCGATCCTAGGTAAAATAATCAACAATATCAGAAGATGCTCAGGCAGACACACATCATGATGGATGGCCGGAAATTCCTTATTTGTCGCGAATGAATCGCATTTCTGGTAAGCTGAAGGGTTTTGACATCAATCAAATAGGACGACAATTTCTCACATTCCGAACTGTCACTTTCCTCCACTTTCACTTCTTTCATTCAGTCAATCGCTATTTTCCCTTTTCTTCTCAGTAGTCTTCATTTGTTGGCTTATCAATTTTGTGGCTGATGACAGGAAATTAGGTAACCGTTGGCGTACAGTTACTGCTAGAAAATCAATTCCTCTATTTTGTTTCATATGCGATTTTTCAGGCCAGGTATGACATGAGC
This sequence comes from Fasciolopsis buskii, assembly GCA_008360955.1. Classification (NCBI taxonomy): domain Eukaryota; kingdom Metazoa; phylum Platyhelminthes; class Trematoda; order Plagiorchiida; family Fasciolidae; genus Fasciolopsis; species Fasciolopsis buskii. The sequence continues at coordinate 91,107 of LUCM01002595.1, read as the reverse complement.
AAATGGTGAACAGGTGCGTAGCTTATATGTGGTCGCTGTGTTGCGTACGCCAACAGAATACACACTTGGCATTTTGCAATAATCGATGCATTCTCGTTCTTATACACTTAACAATCATATCAAAACGGGAGACCGCACTGATTTCGTCGGTCGTTACATCCTTATTCCGAACTGAGCGACTCGTTTGTGGACGTAAAACAAACAGAAAAATATCATTTTGTTTCGTTCGAGATTTAAATAGTGCAATGCGCATTCACTTCTCTCCTTGGTTGCACTTGGTTTTCTCGCTTGGTTGGCTGAATCCCTAAAGCTTTCATCCATTTGTGTTTTCCTCGTTTAATTCCTGGCCCTTCTTAGGTCAGGTCTAGGCGTGGCAGCTGTTCACTTGTTCACCGACTTCAGTATCTATTTAGATAAATTAGAAAATTATCCAATTATCTAAGAATTAATTCGGTTTTCGCAATCTTATCCTTATCCTGCCTCATTTCGCATTGGGTCGTGCAACGGGCTGCCAAATGGTCGTGTACTTTTTACTAGATATTATTCGTTTTTATCCAATTCATGCAGGAAACGAATCAGCAGAGTGATCTACACTGACCCAAATACTCATTCTTTGCCACGTCCATGGGAAGCTGCGAAGTTTACTGTTTTCTGTCACCCGGTATAGTACTCATTGCATCAGATCACCGAACTACAGCATCAGGTGTTCTTACACCTCTTGTTACATGTGTGGTTGGTAATATTCACAAATCATTCTAACTATCGCCACACCTAGCTGACCAGGTTTGATCTGTTCGAATCTGACTAACCAATAGCTTGCAGCTTGTAGACAAGCGCACAGGCAGACATGCGAACATGTAACATGTTACCTGGCTTGACATACCGCAAAGGCACTAACAACGTTCATCGAACAATTTGCATTGCTAATCCATCGGGCTCAGATACCGGCTTTTGGCGTCATTATTCTGTCCTCAAACAGGTGTGCATTCATTCAGACTTCTGAGCGTGAACATGCATATACACACAGGTTTCGAAAAACTGTTCAGGGTCAGGTGTTTAATCGTCACATCGAAGAGCGAAAAACAGCATGGTTTCACTATGTACTCGGTCAAATTGGTTCAATAAGTCGAAGGACAGAACTTTGACGTCCAACTTTGGATTGCTGTTTACTCAGATGGAAATGCGAAACTTTTGCTAGATTTTAGAATGACACTCACGGAAACAGCGTAAAGTAGATTGTTCTTGCGTGGTTTAAGGTCCCCTAGGCAACCCCTTTGTCTCCATACGATGCAAACAAAAGGAATGTCTATCTATTATAACTTTGGAGTCCTAAAATATCTCAAAAAACAGCAGCAACAACAGAGTCTGTGCATTCTTCTGCAGATTCGGAACGTTCAACAGAAAACCAGCAGAACAAGGGTATAATTCCAAACATCATAACCAAACGAATAAGGTCCTCAAATGCTGCTACTCCGTTAGAATAAAATTTCAACAACGTAACCAGTGACAACATGAAAAATGTCATCGGAAACAACCAGTCGTTTTCTGTCAACAACTTTTAATGCACCCACTGGACGACTTTGATTCATTCGTCTAACCGAGCGAAAAGTGTACGGTGGTGGTCGCTAGAATCTGTGGTTCGACGGTCGGTCAGAAATCGCTACGGCGATGTTTTACTTCCATTTATGATGTATTTGTCCTTCAGAGCTTAGAAGAACGTCGGTAAACCCACGAATGCTGAACACAGAACCACGTCTGATTGGCGAAGAAATAATGACTTGGGTAATCAACATAATTATGCGATCCTATAAACCATTTTTGTCTGGACATCATATCATGAATTAGCTGTCACGTGTAGACTTAACACCGGCCGTATTATTGCTTTCGGCATGCTCCGCAAACAAAAAACTACTGTTTCACTAGCATAACTGATGGATATTGGCTAAACAACGCCATACCATCTGAACGGGAAATATCGGCTGATTGACAGTGAAGAGCGTGGTCGAATTCCATTGCTGTCAAAATTTTGATCATTCATTCGAAAGCCAAGGCAAAACGTTTGCAGTCCAAATCACCGTCGGATTATTGAACGGTGATTGACTCAGTCCAATTCGGTAAAAATCCAGTCTGTGTGGCGGATACAACTGTTAGCTTACTCTTGTCGTCAAGGTGATGGCCAACCCAGTCGTTTGTAGTTGAATATTAGGAAACACAAGGAGGATTAAAGAGCTTACGGAGTTAACATTTTGTTAAATCAGCACAAAGCTTTCCTTTCCATGCTCTACAAGGTGAGGCATTAAACAGCCTTTTGCTTTTTATTGCATGAACTTTCGATAAACAAGGTGCACCCTACGCCGATGGCAGACACCAGTGGAATGAATCTACGGGGAGAAGTGTATATCAGAAATAACATTTGTGGTGGAAGTAGTATCTTCACAGATTACACTGTTTTCCATAAACATTACCATAAGACATGATACGGTACAACAATTTTAGTCCAATCCTTACTTAATCCGGAATTAATCTGCCCTTGGAAGAATGACAACTGATCAATCCGAGTTTTCATTTGAGGAATCGCTCTACGATCAGAAATTTCTGTACATCTTGGATCCCGGCAAAGGACGTTTTGTTGCTGTCGGTAACCAACAGCTCAACAGTTACCATTACTCTAATCAGGAGGCACTTAACAGGAAAAGTAATGAAAAACTACAGGGTTGATTTATTTTTTATGGGCTGATGTTTAACGATTGCATGGATATGTAGGCTCGAACCAGTTAGGACTTTCTCACTTGTAGGTGTGTGTGAGTCTGGTAAACATTCATTAATAGCCCGGCGCATGGTGATCACGGATCCTTCACTAGTTTTTGACTAACGTGAACTACCATTACGGTGCGGTTCAGTTTTCCTCAAACTAAACTTTTGATACCAAGATATTTCACTTGGTATGAAATAGGACTTCGGGTGGTTTGGTGATCGTTGCGCTGATCTGAATGTTAGAAGTTGCTGACTAACCAGGGACTGGTACTTAAGATCGGATGTGGCTCACAAATTTTTACGGCGTGGATCCTCCACCAACTGAGTAAGGATCCCAAACAAAGAGAGTTCTAGCTATTTCACCAAAGGGTCACTCCAGTTATTCGCTCTGAAAACGTAAACGTATAACTTCCAACTCCAAGCAGTTCTGTTGTAGTCACCGAACTTCAACGAAATTGCTTTGCGCGGCAATAGTTAAAGAAGGCCCCGGAACCAATTGATACCGACTGGATGTATTGATGGAGTACTTACCACAATCAGTAGGATGCGATTCTCACTGACGACTACCCAGCAGCCGACAAACGCGAGGATGAACACCAACGCGCCAATCGCAATTAGTATCCATCCGCAAATATAAATGAATTCAGTGTTTGCATACAACTGTAGCACGGTGGACTGCGTTTTGGAAAAAAATGCAATTGTCTCCAGGATGGAGGCACTGTCGGCTGCGGTCCATACGCCTGCGGCGAAGATTATGAGACCAATGAGCTACCCGAGGGAAGAGGTTGAGGAGTGAAAAAGAAAAAAACGGAGAAATTAGTGAGGAACTGACGAAAGTCAGGTCAGGCCACTAGAAGCAACATTGTCGTTCAATCGAAGTTTATCAAAAATCGTGCAGTATAATCTCTGTTTCCAATCTGAATAGACCAGTTAAAATCCAGTTAAAATTCACTGAGTGATCGACCTAATTTGCACTGACCATGCACAACTGACTCTTTTACAGGCCAAAAGAACTCTTTGAAAATTTTAAAATATGAAAACAGCTTGGTCTGCAAAGTTTGTGGTACGCCGACCTTTCAGTGTTATTGGATTACCTGTCTCAAAGGCAGGTTTACAATCGATCCAAACAACATCACACAGCTAATCGTTTTTCCGTACAATCCGATTAGCTTACAAACTAGGCATCGATTATGGGAGTGTCCAGAGTTTTTGTTTTTTGCTTATCTAATTTTCTCGTGAATGCATCTAATTACGAGCCATGAACTAGTAACATGGAGCATTTTCCGGAAACAATGAAACAAGCAAAGTTTTCGAAGCCCTATTTTGAGCGCCTCAATGTTTCAGTCACTAGCATTTCCCCTATCAGGACAATTGCACATTGAGTTTCTGCCTGTAGACAACAAACAGTGCGCTTATGCCTAGTCCTTTTGGTTAACAAACACCGAGGCGTTTTCAGTTCGGCTTTAAGAGTCACTGAATTTACAATTATGTGTTCTGCTTTTCGTCGGCAATTTACGCCATTGTCTGCTTAAGCGAGGGACGAACAAGAATTGGTGAAAGGTCAACTCGGAGGTAATAATTTAAGCAAATGTGTAGAGAGGAGGTATTTAGAATGCAAAAATTCTACTGACTTTGGCATGAAGCGGTATCACATATTGTCTCCCATTACGGCTTGAGCAAACGTCGTGGATCTCATCCCAGTAGTCTGATTGCCCTTACACCAGCCGGTTCATTGGTTGGGGTTTTTATAGCCTTTTACCACGTCATCGACCGACCGTTTCGACTCATCTTTCAGCCACTAATTGCCCTGAAGAACTACGTAGGGGAAGGCAAGCTTTCTGTGACCAAGAGAGATAAATAACTCAATCACCTTAATCTCTTTAGATTCATTACTTCCTCTGTTGCTTGTGTCTTGTGGCTCAGCACCTTAAATCTAGCTTCTAAGCCAGTGAATACCTTTCCCATCATATTGTTTTAATACTAAGAAGACACCTGTATCCCCGTATGTGAAGTCCTCAATGGTCATGGTTCACAAGCCGACACCACGATTGATTCTAGTACTGTGTCATCTAACAAGATACATATTAATTTAAATCGGTGACAGTGACAAGAGCCAGATAGATTGCTAGTCACAGAGCAGTACAGCTCGGAAAAAAAATGCACAAACCCAGTGATAACGGGAGAAACACGGTTTCATAGCGGTTGCATTATGGTGATAACACAGCTTCACTTGTTTGCAAAACTAGAGATGGCAGGAGCTGCACATTGAAACCAAAAATTCATTACTTATCTCTATTTTGTTCATTGGGTTAGTGAATCACTTGCAAATATACCTTACATTACATTCTACATGATTGTCGAATTTTTGACACCGTCCAAATCGGAATCAGCTCGGATACTTTGAAGATAGGGTTTGTCCCGGTAAATATCCATATGAAGATTTCGTCCGCACCGATAACATCGAGAGATATCACATAGGAAGCGAAATAGTTCATTGGATGGACATACGTGCGGGTGTATCGAAGGTGCATTGCAAACAAGTCCCTAATTGGTGAATCCAGCCAATCTACTAGGGACATAAAAAGATCCCGAATCGTTAAAACTGTCGACAAGTCGGCGTCATTTAGGTTCCTGGATCACTCTACTAGTCTTTTTTACAGTAAACATAGGTGAACAGAAAAACACCTTCCAAGTGCTATGAATAGTCACTACAGGGTCCGAGTGATGATAATCTAGCAGTTAGAAAAGGAGCATAAAAAAGGAATTTCATGTTAACCAATGGAAACATCTTGTTCATCGTAAAGACCAGCTAGCTCGCCAGTCTGATGAATCGATCCAGAAACCCGAGGCTTTGTCTAGATTGCATGTAAATAAAAAAACACAAACGCGTGCACGTACGGAGACAACGGATATGTTCTTGTACACCGTTTGACTTTGGAATAAAAATGACTATTAATTATTCATCACCGTCACACAGACTGGTTCCACCCGACATCCGATTACGAGTTATTCAACTTACGCGCACAATTCGACTTAAAAAGTCACCTGTCATGGTGATTGTTTTTCTCTGCCCCGCGATTATTGTGTACATCTCACTGGACTATGGACTATGGCAAATGACCAGGAGTTTAGAACACACGGTTTGTGCAAATTAACGCAGACAAAGTGGCGTTGTTGCCTATATGCTTGTGTTTCGAAAACAGAAGGTCAATACTCCTCTTGTTCTTCATGTTTGCTGAGTATCGGACAAGGTCCCTATTTACGCATGGTGCCATGGTGATTTCAACGAGAAAATTCAGGAAGAACTTATCATATAACATTATTTAAATTCCTTTGTCACTCATTAATGCACTTATCCGTCTGTGACGACGCTTTCAGCTTTCGAAGAAGCACTTCGCGAAAAGGAAGCCGTTTCACATTAAGCACTGCTTCCACTTAGTGTCACTGAGGTCCAGTACACCTATTCGTGGTTAGCTGCTTACTGAAACAGTGCATCTCAACCGCAAAGAAAAAAGACGTTGTTGAGAAAAGAATGGGGGACCATATATAAGACAACAATAGGTTTCAACTGGTCGGATGTATTAGCAACCAGGGCAAAAATCGGATACCGCCAACCGCCATAGTGATGGACAATACTTATCACCATCGTCAGTCATGGACGCAGGTGAAATAACGAAGCGCCGGGTCGACTCTGTTAACCTACTACCAAGGTCCGTTGTTGTCAGAGGTCTCTCGGGATCCAACTGCTGGCAGAACGATAAAAATTTCATTTAAGACAACTATTCTAATGCCTAATAACAAAGATTGAATATTAAAATATTTGGTAGGGTACTAAACCGAGTACAGTCTTAAGTAAAATTTAGTCTTGGACATTCGAAAAGCAATCACAAGGTCATTAGAACAGGGATCGAAGAGAAGTGAATTGAGCTGCACATTTTTTTATTGCACACGAATTACTGGAGACCGTACACATTGGATTGACACGAAATGGATCTGTCGAAGCGAACGAAATAGTCTGCCTTGCTAATGTACTTTCCGGTTGTGATTGAAATTTTTTATATTGACTATTAGTAATTTAACAAGCCCTCTTTAGGTGTTTCTAGTGGCTAATATCAAAAGTGGTAGCGCTTATCTAGGATAAAATTAGAGTTGATCAATAGAAGCTATGATCAGTGTGCGTTTACCTCGTCGCTATTCAGTCACTATTCAGAAGACAATAGAAACGAGTGCACACTTCGTTGGTTGGGCCACATGATGTGTATGGCAAAGATTCGTCCACTATACCGTCTCATATTTTCCGTTCTTCTCACGGAGTGGAAGAATCTGCGCGTAAGTCAATGGCTGACGTGGAAGAGGAGTATCATAAAATGTACGCTGAATCTAGATTAGCTTAGTGTGTCACATCTTCATGATTGGGTCTAAAAGATCCACCAATCACCTGGCTGGAGGAATATGAAAGCAAACAATGATGCCTATTTTTAACAATGACATTTTCTGTTGAGATTAGAATGATTGGAAAGTGCATTTGGGTAGGCTAACAGTAGTCTGCGTTGACCGCTGCGATATGCTCTTCTTTTCCCATCCGTGTAGGTCCCTTCTCTGACCGTCGTGAACATGCATTCTTACTATTACCGAGTGTAACTGTGTGAGGAGGTTAACGGTCCTTGGGGTTTGTCCTACTGTTTAAAGCTGAACATTTAGGTTGATGTTGAATATGATTACGACGATGACTCTTCATGTATAGATGAATATGGCGCCACTTTGCATTGTGTTGAGAGACTAGAGTGAACTAGTACTAGATTTGCATTCTCTAGAGTAAAGTAATCCCGCTTCGTGAAAATGTATAGCTCTGTAAAGCTCAAAGCTATCGGTGGACGTGATAATGAGTTAGCAGTTCGGCTGCCAAGGGCAACCCTTCTTAAGGTTGCTTATTGTCTGTTCAATAAGTCGACCTACTGTCAATTTTACCAAAAACGGTGCACTTTGGATAAATATGAAATTCCATCTAATATATTATTATACAGGACAACATTTTCCCATTCATCCCGTACTCTATTCTGAACCGATAATTTAAACAACGCACTGCCTCCAAAGTCAGCGAACAACATCGCCCAGTATGCGATGGTTTATCAAAGAAGAATTCCCAGTGGAAAAATACCTGATTTTTTTTAGTTGCCTGGCCAGAGGAGGCCTAATTTTGGTGTTAAACACTTCTGGACCAAAATGTAAGATTGTCCTGAACCGGCCGAAGTAATCCGACTGTCTGAAAAATCACGTTTTGTTATTGTTGTTGTCGTCGTCGGTGGTGTGATCACGGTATAGTGAATTCTGCTATCGTAACTTCAACATCCGCAATGTCGCCAAATCAGTGTGCATACAGAAGCATCCGGTAACATGCGACTAGTACCACGTTGATCATGGTGATCTCTAGGTGTACGTCTACATTTGCGCTCCCTTAGTAGTTTTGTGGTAGCTAAATCACAGCACAATGTAGAGGTGCGTTTCCATGAAATTGATCGATAGTCAAAGTAGAGAGACTTAACAGTGGACTGGCTTCCAGTAATGTGTTGGCTGACCCAACCTGAAAATAAACTGTTGTCCTGGGATTGGATACCGTCACCTCGGGGCTTTGTCATCCAACATGGAAAGGTTGTACCTTAATGTGAAAAGTCAACACTGATCGGAGTGGAACTCATGGAATTTATTATGAAGATGAGGCATGCATTTCTACGTTATCCTTAACCCACGTGGTACTCAAACCCAAAGATGGTGCGATTTGCTTTTAGATGGAAATTGTTTCACGAGGCTACCAGCCTTTTTATATTTCACAAAGGTAAGAAAGCAGATGGATCCGTAAGTGGTCATCACCCGCTTGTGGGGGTTGGATATCAAATAATATTGACTGAGCGCGACGGTAGGGAAGACCACTTCTGGTGTGTCACTTGGTTGGAAGGTCGGACGGAAATAGCATTTACTAACAGCATAAGCAGTGATCCAAATTGCCTTAGATTCCTTACCGGATACATTTGAACTTTAAAATGTCTACGTATCACCGTTTGGCATGCTAGTATTTGATTATTTTGAGGGTTCATATTTATTACTAGTAATCCAGTAGTATTGCTAATGTGTACTCATTAACCCGTCTGGGCTGCAGAATACCGCGCGTGACTTCATACTGGATCACAAAAGTAAATGAATAAAAATTTGAATTTTAGCCATGCCGGTTGATGTTGTAGAACACTTACACTCTGAAGACATTCCGAATCGTGGGCATTCACATCGAACAAGTATGAGAGGGGAAATGGTTTAGAGTAGCAGTTACTGTAATCAGAGTAAATAGGAATAGGCGTAGGACAATATCTTGATGAGAATCACACGCAAATGAAATCCAAGGCAGTTTGTGGATAACATTTTCTTCGTCCAAATGGTCCCACAAAATAAATTGTGAATAACACCACGTGATGAAAAATCTGTTTTCCAGTGATCCTGATTCAAAATATTGGATTAAATTAAATATGACTAGTACCAACTGGTATAGGGAAAGAGGCTGATGGATTGAAGTGAACGAGTCGAGAAAGGAAAAGGTGTACACATGTGATTCAGATCAAACCGTGAACCAGAAGAATTAAATGCGATGAGTTTGTTTTCTCTTAAGCCGATGGGTAATGGGTGAAGGGAGATTTGGTGCCTAAACAAGATTTCTGAATGCATAACTGAAAATCCTTTGGTCGAACGCCTGCAGCTTCCACAATTGGCAAGACGCAACAGTTGATCAACCTAGAGAACCTACCTGAAACTTTCTGGATCGGACGATACAGGTGGATATTATTCAGTGAATTTCAAAAGGTGGGATCAAACAGCACCGGGAATTGCCTTGTTTGCTCATTTATTTAGGTCCAGCACGAGATCTGGTGCACCTGTGGGCTTGAGAATCAATCTTTTGAAAAAGCATCCGTGATAACGGAAACATGCCTCAATTACTAGTTGTTTTGATTGCGCTGCGTTACTGGATAATAAAAGTTTGCGTAACATATGTTTGCAACTTTTCAACTCCTTATTCATCTGGTTCATTCTTTCTTGTTTCGTTTCTGTCCTACTTGGTGCTAAATATTTAATTTGGTGTAGTGCAGCGACTGTGAATATTTTCTTACCCGAACTGTAGTCATATTTGTGTGCTTTTGTCCAATGTTCTTAGCATTTTGGTAGATTCATTTGGGTCCAACTAACTGATCTGGTTATTTCAGGCGAGTTTACGGTTATTGTGATGTGTTTGATTTCATTCGTGACATGGACCTCGCATTGAAACAGAAGAGAAATAGACCCTGAGATTTTCACGTTAACAGACGTTATGCGGGCGTCCACGAAAATTGGCTTTCTCTGTTGCTCTAGTCTGAATACTAATAGTCTGCCCTAACTTAATGCTGTCGACTCTAACATCAAATTACACTCTTGTCGTCAGTCCCTATATGACGAGGCCACTTGACCAGGAAGTGAAAACAAAGATAATAACACCATGTTGTATTCAAGTCTTTCGGGAAAGTAAACAATCCAGATCGTTCCGGGAACAATCAGCGGAATCATCATCTACGTCTGATTTATGAATCTATCTCACAATGCGAATTGAACTTTGAGCACTGAGCGCTGTGAAATTCACGGTTCATTATAACTTGCTGGCGAACTTTATAGTCGGTTCAGGAAATACTTCCCAATTTTCTGCTGTTTATGGAACGCCTGTTTGGGCTATCTCTGACGAACCTTATGCAACCCCCATTTTTCCTCATCAAACACGGGGTAATATGAGTGTTGATTTTAAGCGCATGCAAATGACACCATAATCGAAAACGGAAGGTTACCAGTTTAAGACGCCATTTTGAGGAAATCATTTCAATCATCGATGACCTTCAGTCTGTCGCGGCCAGTCAAATCATTTAGGCTCACAAGAATGCAAAGATCACATTCGATCCGAAACCTGATCGAGGCTACCCTACTCTACACTGCCTACGCAATATCGTTACGACCGGTGTCACAATCATACTTGAGAAAAACGTGGAAAAGACAGCATAACCACAGTCATAGCGTTGCACTGATCCATCCGAAAAGCTATTTGCTTAATTCAGTGCTTCGTTAATCACGCAAACGGCAATTTGCATAAAGAACTTCCCAGTTTATTTCATACCTGAAAAAATAGAAACCTAAGTTTTTCGCTGACAGCAAGAAGAGAAAAGGATCCAGGAATTTATTGTGGCAAAATAAGATAGTCTGGATTGCAGTACTATCAAAGAAGGTGCATTTACAAGGATAGTAAGCACCAATCAGAACCGAAATGAGAAAGTGCACGTTCCTCCAAGTGGTAGTTGCCCAATGACTCACTAACGAGAACCACTACCCTATGGAGAATAAAGTCGGGGCTCTCGGTTAAAACGATCGCGTTTTGTTTTGGACTGTCCAGTTTCTCACTGTGCCGTAGATCTTGCCAGCAAGAGCTTGAACAGTCGTAGCAGCGGGCATCGTTCAACATGGATCAATCGGAGACCAATCGAGGCATGCACACCCATGAATGCTGCATTTCCGACCGGAACGAATACCACCCTTTAATTGTAAAAGGTGTTTTATCCCGTTTAGTCAGTCACGGGGTCGGGTAAAAGGAAATCAAGACTGAAACATTTCATTTGTTATTTGAGCGAAATTATTACGGTTAGCCATTCGTATATGAAACATGAGTCCAAACTACCCCCATTTGAATTTGACTGCTCTGATCAAGTTTTCTGCTTAGTGTTCGTCAAAAATGCACCGAGTAGCCGTCATTTTTTACCACACTGCCATTGCTAGTTGAACCCAGCAGACCATGACTGCTATATGGTCCCCATTCTGGCAATCAGTTACCTGGCGAAAATTGAGAAGACTACTTAACAAGTAGGCGTACTAACGAAAACAGTGAGTTGGGTCAGTGACCATGTACGCATGAGAAGTCCAATCACATTTCATTGCCTGAAAGGAACAGGGTAAAACATTGTAAATGATAATCAAGCAACGGTGCGCTCTTAGTTTCAAGTGGGTTTAAAAGCATCCCTAAATGAGTTAAGTGTGTTGTTTGAAATCAACCTCCTGGAGTGGTGTACAAGTAAGTCCACCTTTGGACTTATATGACTAGTGTCAGTTTTCTTAAGGTCTTTGCTACGGGTATGAACCACTTTCATGACAGTGATCTTTGGTCCAAACACCCAGGCGTTCAAACAAATTACTGCATGTTGAATGCCTCACCAATAGTTTGGGCCTTTCTAACGACTGAGTGAGGCTAGATGTTACATTGTGTGTATGAGCACACAAAATGTAAACTGTGACAAAGAACAGAAGTTCGGTTCGAGTTCAGTGGTTCATAAATCCACTAGTGAAGCACTGTTAATTGTGACCAATTTGCTAGATTCTAGCAAAAGTATCTAGAAGGGAAGGGGAGGGCATGCAGTTTATGGTGATGCTTGATAACAAAAACCTTTTTGAACCACTATCACGAAGATACTTTGGACATGTGAAGGCAAAAGTCCAAACAGCGCATTGTAGTCAGTGGATGTAACGACATTTTTTATCTTGGTATGGTAAAACAACCTGCTGCCTGCGCAAGTTTCTTATTCAAGATAATGACGAAAAACGCCGTAGATTAAATTTCACAAGGGAATCGAAGGGGACTTAGAGAACAGGAAACTAAAGCCTTCAAAATCAACCGCTTTAAACAGCCGACTTACAAACAGACAGGGGTAAAATCATCGCTGAAAGCCTGCTTGTTACAGACGGAATTTTTTAACCTTATGCTTCCCAGTGCATAGATGACGTACATAAGGAAACATCCAGAGAGCAGTACTGTTCCTGCACAGCATTTGATATTACTAATCTATGGACTACTCATTGTGCTTGCGAGGTTAGAATGGCTGCCTTTTTTGTTTCTGCATATACAATATTCACGGATTGATAAGGATTTTCGAATTCTGTTCTTCAGAACAGTTGCCTGAAAAGTCGTGTCTGAGGTAATCAATCCTCCAAAAATTTTATATCCCCCCGTACTCACGTCTGAAACAGTGTGCCTAAAATATTACGTTGTGACCATGATATGGTGCTGGTATATCCGATCTAGATGTATGTTGTGATTCTTTCTAATCTCTGGATGATCTTGGAGGATCTTCTTCCTCCTTCTTCTCGTTGATTTGTTTGGAATCCCACAGACGCTGAAACCAAGAATGCCAAATGATCAAACAAATGAGATTATGAGAAACATGCCAGGCAATTTTGTATGCAAATGTAGACACTGATGTGCTTAACTAGAGACACATTAGAAGTGTCATCGATGTGCGGAGCAAATGTTGACCGCGCAAAAACCGGGAAGAATTTGAGGTAATCTCACACATTTACATCTTGCAAAAATCGATTACTTTAAAATTTACTTGGCCTGTAAAATTTACAAGGTGTGTAAGAAGTAAATGAAACAAAAAAAAATACGGGTAATGTCAAATGAAATTATACAACTGTTTTTTTTTCAACTCCGATGGATGTTTAGTTTAATACATGATTTTACACCTAGTTCAACTGATCGCTCAAGACAAAAATCGTGCTCTGACCTCTGTGGACTGAGTTTATTCCAATGGAACAAGGTCATGCGCGAGAAACAAAAATCGAATGTTTTTTTCTTCTGCAAGAGCAATGAGTTTACGAGGTAAAATAAGAAAGAAAAGTAGAGATGGAACAAAAATCAATTGAAACATTAAAAAAATGGAATCATTCAGTAGAAAAGGACTTTATTGTCATGGTTATTTGAAATTAACTATGGGCTGATTATTGCCTATGAGCACCACACTGTTCTTTGACAAATAAACTTTGAGTGGGACTCAATGACTTAGCCTTTTTCTGTACAGTTGTTGTAAAACTTATAAGAAGTTAAGGCATTTGTGCGATATATATATATATATATATATATAAATTAGTCCCCGGTTCCTGAGTGTGTATATCTGGGTACCTATTCCTACTATGCTCGTGTATGTAACTTGGAGTTTTTAACTTCCCCATTATTACATATTGGCAACAGACAGAGAGTGAATCTGGGATTACGATTAAGAGGAATTAACTGAGATTTTATTAGATCAGGTTTCACGATAAACCGAACAATAATAAGATGCCCTATAGTATAAACCAGTAAGATTAATAGTGTCACCTTACGGTGTTTGTCAGAAGAATGGTCAACATTTGGTCTCGGAGAAGCAGTCCAAACTGTTGTCTGCCGCATGGTAAGCCGCTGAATTGCTGGAATTCATACGATATCTTCCCGGATGCTATTCACAAGTTGGTTTGAGCATCCCCGGATAACCGAATCCCCCTTCCACACACTGAGAACATAAGCGAATCGCCATCGAGGGCCTTGGGATCCGAATGTGTTGTTCATCGCATGAATCGATCGGATACTGGGAAGCCCTTCAGGAGTTCTTAGACTGAACCTCTTCGTATCTGTGAAGCTTGCATGGGTTCATTTTTAGTTGAATTCGCGGAAATTTACACCCATCTGCTAAGCCAATCATCTCAATTCATTAATCCATTTTAACACTGACCTGTCAATCTGCACGACTGTATTGACGATGGACTTCAGGCAGGGTTTTTCTAGATTTTGTGGATCACCTTATTTGTCCTATCTCCCCTTCGGGTGTCTTTCAAATCTGCCTGCTATCCTTTGATACGAAAGAAATATTTGGAATTTTCCGTTTGCCTACAGTTGCAAGTGTAAGGTCCCTGCGTTAAATTTCTTTTAGCCTAAGGGCAAACCCTAAAACGGTTTCTGGAGTGTCCGCAGAAGAGTACAGCGTGCAAATGTAAATCGCTCGCAGACTCCAGAAGAATGTTGGGCAGCGGTTTCGTACGTTCTGAATGCCGCAGCAGAAGTGTGACTCAAATCCATTGCGAACGGTTTGTATATCTTGCTTACTCATTTTCCGTGTATGGAACATAGTGGACAGTCTCTGTTGAGGTGTGCCTTTACTGGTTCGTAATGATTTGGTTCAACATTTATGGTACATGAAAATCCACATATTGCAGGCATTAGATCATTCATTGCACGCGCTTAAGTTGTGCAGCCGAACAACATGTACATCTCAGCTGAGAGTTAGTTCCGCCCGTTGAAAATAGCGAATTCTTAGAAAGTTCATTCAGTCTTTCTTCCCTGTCCGTGTCATATAACCTCAATCTGGCTTTCAACATAAATCCAATTGATCCCATTTCCCGAGTTTCTCGACTCTAGTTGTGAACGTTTTGTCAACTGAAACGTTTGGTCATTTTCATACACCCATGGCTCGCATAAGCAATCCATACAAATTTGCTATCCGTAATTGATACGCTTCCGAAAATAAACACCCACGTTGGACAGTCTCACGAATCATGATTGTACACGGACTCGTGAATCTTCAATCATTTGGTGCATTTTAACGTGGCTACAAGAAGGCAAAAATATGAAAACCCAAAGCGTTCGTTTACATCAGTTTCAGACATTGCAGTTTAGTAGATGAAGGTAACCTGAACCTGATTGCACACTGCAATCGCCACTAATTTCTGGTAATTTTGCTTTCTCACTGAGTCAAAATATAATTTTTTTTAGTCCGTGGCACCCACACAGACGTTAAAAACTTGAGAAACAATATTACATTAGGAAATACCAATATTCTCTCAGGTTCAGTAGCACACTGCAGTTCAAAAGACTGAAAATTCTTAACGCAATTTATTCAATTTCTCCTGTCCTTCCCCCTTTTGAAAGCGTCTTTTCACCATTTGATAGTATTCAATGTCTCTTAGCAGTTGGCCGAATCCGGTGAGTTCAAAGTAAACTTATTTTTAACTTCAAGCATACTCATTACAATTTCCGAATTGCATCCGTTTTGATATATGTTCGCTAGTCGGAAACAAACAAATATGTACCTTGGGGAGTAATTCTCTACCCTTCGCTATCCCCCTTGGAGTGGGTGTGGCCTGAATGCTTACGTCCACTCTCAGTATGAACTTTATGGGCTGTAGAATAAATCTTTGCAAGCAGCTGTCTGTATCCAGCCACTAGTTTTCTTTGTCTTAGTTCCACAGCTGTTATGGTTGACTCACTTCTTCATATGCCAATAATTCAACTACGGATTTCGCTCTTCTGACTCGTCTTTTCTGGACTTCATCAATTCGTTCACCAGCGTAGAGTCATCTGTTACAACCAGGTCCTCGTGTTCATCACCAAAAAGCGAATCAGGATAGTTGGCACAAAACCTCTTCCGTCGCCAGGCAAACGGTCAATCACATGACCAAATTTTTACTATCTTCGTAAACAACGATTAACCAGACAATAGCATGTAATCCAGTCTTTGAAAACCTTTTCGCTTTCCTGAAATTGGTTCACTATAACCTTGTGCGAACTCGGCCTTCAGACTTGTCACGTCTATTTTATCAAACAGTGGTATCCCAACCATCATTCGGTCCCCAGCTCAAACTGATCTGGTTTTCTACCTTCCCATACCCGTTACTCATATCCAAACGCACTGTGCATAAACTGTCCTTAGTGAAATTGTTTTGATTTTTCATTTTTCTCCATCATTTCACTAGGCCTCGACGCGTTTCCCTGGTGTCAGCTGAGCAATAAGCAATGGAGAATGAGTGATTTTCTAGCCCTGTCGCTGCTTATTGTACAGATATGAGTGAAAATGAATGGAAAATCTAATAAAACTGGTTGGTACAAACTTACCACGAAAAGAAAGTTCAACACAAATAGGATGAGTTTACTGAACGAGAAACAGAAACTCATTTTGTGCAACTATTGCAACAAAGGCGTGGTCGATTTCCAATAATGTTCCAGTGATTTAGCGAGCGATTAAACAGGAGAACCAACGTGAATTAGAGAATGAGCGAGTAAACGGGCCGAAAATTCCTGTGCTCGCGTTGAAGTTCTGCACCCGACGGTCTATTGTGCGAAGTTATGAGGACCGAGGGGATAGGCGGCCAAATGCACAAAAGGCCTCAGACCAAACTAGAATTACTGATCGCCGCCTATGGTAACCAATTCCTCTGTTATACGTGTCTGTCTGTTAGTTCGGTGCTGTGTGTGCGCATGTGTGCTGGTGTGTGTGTGTGTGTGTGTGTGCCTGTGAGTGCGTGTAATCCGCCGAGGCGCGCGCATGAGATAACGCAACAGTTGATCGATTATCATAGCGATGATACAATTGTTTATGGCAAAGTCGTAATTATGCCGGTCGATTTCGGAGGGTAAACAATATCGATGTGGAGTTAATGCCTCTGTGCAAATGTGCCTATTCTAATTGGTCCATTAAACCCTTTAAAGTTGTATGTGTACAGATTTATGTGCAAATCTAGTCTATTTGCTCCCATTGAGAAACCGTCAAAAACCTACAATGACAATTCAAAAATCCCCCATTGAATTTCTCAGGCTCAGTTTAGCCCAACTACCGATCAACACAAGGTCCCCTGTTGGCTATTTGGACCCTGATACCATGTCTGTGCGTGTGCGTGCGCACCTCAACATGATGAATTGTCGTGCACTCATTTACGTGACTAGATTACTCGGTTGTGCACAAATGCAACGTACTGGCCAGGATCCGATTTCATTTGCACACAAGGTTCCGCACACAAACCTACGGACAACCGTGCACATTGATAGGTACGTGGGTGGATGAACACCCAATACAGAATGACATACCAACTGAGAGATTGAGTGAGTGCTAAGAATGAGTGGTGAAAGCAGTGGTGAACGAAACAATTTGCATTATCTCGGCATCGGAGTTGCGGACGAATGGATGTCGACGTTCGAGCTCACAAATATCATCTTAGGCGACAGGCGAATAAATACGGAAACGGTGCTCGTGGGGCAAATTTCCACTGCTCAACAAAATGTCTAGGGTCTGTGGACCCTGAGAAATATGCTTTTTTCGTACCTGATTTAACCATTTCTTCTACTCAGTCATACTTAGTCTCTCTCTCCCTCTCTCCCTGTCTCGGTCACCGGTAAAAATTCACGTGTGATTGATCAATTTCAGTATTACCTTCAAGGCGTTCGTGGTGCCTGAAAGACGATACGACTCACTGGTTTTGATAAAACGAATGAATGAACATCAAAGTGTTAACTCTGTTGTTCGGTTTTGTATTCGTTAGGAGCAGTACGATACTATTCTGAACAAATCACTTCAGACGACGGCTATCCCCTCCAAGTGCGATGCGAAACTGAACTAAAACGGATACCTCGAATGACATCCGTACGTTCCTCAGTTCTTGTGATTGGCAAGCCTTACCCATTTACATCTGAGAAACATAACTTATGGTAAATTTAAATTACAGATGACATAGACCTGGGGCCCGGGTAAGTTCAGCTTGAGGTTAGTGGTACTCTGTTCCGAAGCTTACGGGTTTGGCGTCTCCTGCTGACGGTCATTTCCTCGTTGGGCAGTTTTCCAAATGCGCCATCCTTCATCTCGAAATAGTGGACTTCTTTTTTATTCGAAGTAAATAGAAAATTGAAAGATTATAGACATTATCTTGCAAATATAGAAACTATTGTGGTTAGATGGTCCGGGACTTACCTGTAATCTGAAAATCCTTCTGCATCACTGTTCTTCTATATTGTCTTCTTCCTCATGTGGACTGTTTGCCTGGTAACCGTAAAAGGACTTCATCATGGTTTAGTAACCAGCAGCTATCTATTGCAATTTCAACAACACTTACACTTCAATCAAAACGATGGACCATAATGATGGTAAGTTGGATCGTAACCAGGTAGATTAAGACGAAATCCGTTCGCCGGCTTCTTGCTCTTAACCGATAGGCAAGATACTATGGAATACTTGGACTGACGATGAAGGTTAATGCGGGAGTGGATATGTCCTACATGAGATATCGTTAACGAATACCAATGGTTCTCAGACTAAAGATGAGGTAACGAACGGTTTTGGCCAGTGGGAAAGTTTTCCAAGTTAGTGATAATTGATCATATGGCTCAAGAAACTATTCAACTAGTGACATCAACACTCAATGGACAGCCAAAATACCATGGGACCACTGTACAGCTGTTTCATCCTCGTTAGGAATCATCAACAGTGCACATCTACTGCTTCCGAACCGGAAAACGAACACGAGAAGAACGACTGGGAGTGAAGTCCCTCAGCCATTACTATACCGGGCTGGCTCTTAACGGTTTGCTGAACTTCATCGCTCGATGTTGGATTTATCTATCACTGATTTGCACGACCAAGGGCCACTGGAGCACAAGGACAAACTACCAATGATGAGTGAATTTTCGGATCTGAAAATGGCCTAGAGAACTTGGATACTTGGTATGAACTAATAGGAGATTATACGGTTCACGAAACTATTCGTCGTATGATTATAGCAGTCAACTCACCATTAAAATCCATGGGGTCAATTACTATACGTCAGTGGCCAGTGGCCGTGCAAATCAGTAACCGATGAGTGTAACATCCTTGTGTGAAGAAGTTTAAAAAAGCGCTGAGATCCTGCCCGGTGCATTACTGGTTAAGAAGTTTGACTCACCTTAGTTCGTTTTTCGTCAGCATCCAGGTTCAGACTTTGTGGATGCTTTGCTGATGATTTCTAACGAGGATGAAGCAGCTGAGTAGTCCTCCAGTGCTGCCTTACTGGAGAAATGAATGCTAATATGACATCTGTTCATTGATCTCTATGGACTGGTCCCACAGTTGTTGGGGATGGATTTACGGAATGACAGTTCATGAAAACATGTCCCCCAACTGGTTTTACCTTGACCGTATTCAATACTCTGTGCGTTGGAGCTTGCTAGCTGTTGCACAAGCTGCACCTCATGGTCGGTCTTATTCATTCTCAAAATTCAAATTCTGATTCATTACCTGTTAATGTTTGCATCAAATGACCTAATTCCATTATCGGCGTTCGATCTTGACCATAAACAATCAAGAGAAATCAAGTGGCCAGATTTTGCGTATCTTACTATATTTCTCTCCTTTTTCATTTCGTTTCTCTTAAGTCAATACGTATCACGATTGATCTGTTAATGAACATTGGATTCGATGACAGTTCACTTGAATTTTTCAATATGACTTAATTTCCGAAACAACCTGTTGTTTTCGGAAGACATTTTGAAACGAAATGTCATCAGTACTGACCAATCAAATTGGCGTTTGGTAAAAATAGAAGTAGTAGGAAACAATATTAGTGGATAATTTAGATATATGGAAGTAGATCAGATTTGAAAACCCATCCGGGACTTAGACATAGCTGCATACCAACTGCCGGGTTTCCTTGTTTGCTCCAGATTGGAAGTTTGTCAGGAATGAGGTCGGGATTGGCTCACTAAATGATGAGAAGCGGACAGTCGGCTGCAGCGCTGAGGCTGTGTTCGTATTTGTCTGGCAAACGTGCCCCTGATGAAGAACTACCACACCACGGTGTCAGCAACTAGAGCCAACTACTCTGGTCTCGTTGTCTGGCTGGAAAAGATGGATGAAAGACAGTCTGGAGGCCGGTTGTTCCGGATTTTTTTACACTGCAGGCTGCTCTTGGATGTACGAAAGCTAGAGGTGCAACCTCGAATAGGAAACTAAGTGGTAATGAAAACATTTTACAGTTTTTTGTCGATTTTTATGAATCACCATTATGCGTAGACATCTTCGAAAAGGCATAAACCACTTATCTCAGTGGTCAGCCAGCTAAAATTTCGTGTTGTCGAAAACCACTTTATTTAGTCTTCTTCAAAACTGGGCAGATATATCATCATGGTATGAGTGCTACTTGACTGCCTTATAGTACTGAAGTCTTTCTCCATTTTCCAGTTTATCAAGGTTCCGGAGGCCAGTGGAGCAGAGCGCGGAATTAGATAAAACTACGGACTGCACAAGGTCCTAATCACTCCGAGAAAGAGATTAACAATGCAGTAATCTCCAGGAAACCCATGTAGTACAGTCTCTCCTTGGCGCTCTTCAGAAGTACTTCACAGAACTTGGAGGTAACTGCCGACTTTGTTTAGTTGTAAAGAATGCCAAGTGTTGCCAAGTGTCACCTCAGATGGGTGAAACCTCGGTAGGGTAACAGTCAAAAGGGGTTACAACAGTGGTCCACGACATTAGTTTGGGAGACAAGGGGGAATAAAAATTAAAATCGGACCTGCGAAATAACTCTTTACCTAGCAATCAAGGCAGCAGCCCGTCTTACCAGAAGTCCCGAAAACCGTAGGTCATAACTTGAGCTCTTGCGCGAAATCATGGAAGAACGTAAGACTGGACTGACGAAATAAACGGAGATGGCATCAAGACCAGATGACTTCGGCAAATCATTTCGGCTCATCTGCTGCGTTTAAATAGGCATCCAATCCGCAGTCCCTTTTAATAGATGCATTGGGACAGTCGAGTGTAGAACAGTTCAGTGGAGTCGAAAGGTTGGCAGAAAATGACCAACATTTTGATCGACCTGTTAACTAAATGATAAAGCCGTTCAGGTCGACTTGAGCCACACCATGTCAGTCGTAACCTCTCAAGTGCTTTCAGAACCTCTAAGTCGGTAAATTAACTAAAGAGCAAGGAAACCGCAAGAGGGCAAAGCATCTCCTACAAAACACACTAGAAGTCACCAAAAAGGCAGTTGAGGCGACTGTTTTTCAGTTATTCACTCCGAAACTCCTCTCAATAATAATAATAATAATAATAATATAGATCCAACGAGTAAATAAAACTTTTTTTTACATAAGAATGTCTCGTATCCTGCGCAGAATGGCACCGGCTCTTTGACAGCCAGTTGAAAATCTCTGTCACAGCCATCAAAGAAGACTTGGAGCGCACAGGACTAAGATAAAAATGCGGGTACCGAAAACAGGAGAAAAACTGCGGCAGTTCGCAAACGTTTGGCCTACATGAACACAGCACGGTCATCGTTGATCTATTGGGAGGTGATCCCGTGGAAATAAACTCAATTAGTTACTGAAGACGATAGAGCCACACCGTAGACTGATAGAAATTATGCAATTCTAGCCAGTCTCGAATAGTTCCGTTTTTGAACAGGGTGAGTAGTTTGGTCAAGTGCATCTTATCGTTAGCATCACTCGTATGACAGATATCGAGATAACCATTATGTTAATGCCTTGTCCCAACATTTGTTCAGTCATTCAAACGAAAAAGGCTCACATGTTACAGGTAAACTTCCCAACCGAAACAGTGCTATTCTCGTTCAGCTGACCCATCCTTTTGATGGATTATTGGGCGTTTACTGATTTTTCATTTGCACTAGTGTTCTCTTGGTAAATACCGCGCACGCCTATTGATGGAGGCTCACCAAGCTGTGTGATTATCTGCCATGTAAACTGATCTGCACTGTTTGGGATACTGTAGACCCCTCCTTTTTTCGTCGAACGCAACAACAGTTACTTTCCGTAGAAAATAAAAAACCTGCAAGGCCATGAAACGGTACGTTTAGCGATCAGGTAAAACTAATCCAGATACCCTCCTGATCGAAATACCAAACGCAGCCAGGCTGAACCAGATGAGAAATCGATGCTCTCATTTTAAGGTATCGTATGAACGTTGATCTGATGCAAAACAACCACTTTATTTAGAAGAAACAATTTATCGCTAGTTTTTCAGACATTGCAGAACATGACCATGTTACAAGGATGATTGTTTAGTTCCCTGTGTTCATTTAGTATTGTATTCTTCAACTCAAAGTTACGCTTGATCGACTTTGCGAAAAATGTTTAGAAAAATGCCAAGCAATCCGGTTTTCCCAACGCTTCCCAAGCACACACATACCAACATTCATTGCTGGCCGATGTGACCTTTGTCTAACCCACAGAATGTGAGTAGATGAGCAATTTATCAGAAGAGTGAGCAGATATGTACATGTGCCACATTCCGAATAAACTCCTTCTTTTTGTTGGTGATATGTGTTCGATAATACCGGTATTGTAACCATTTCACTTGTACATGTTGTTTTGTGTCAACGAAAACGCACTTCCTGAGGAACTGAGTTCATCTCATTATTCATTTTCAATAAGTCATGCAGCAGACAAAGAACTCGATTAGACACAACCATTAGTCTCCACGATGCCTAACCATTTCGGTAGGCCTGGTTCACCTGTGGGTAAGTAAATCCCTTGACTACTCAAGGAACAACTTATTATCCTTTGTTTTATTGTACGCATTGGTCCAATCACGCCTAGCCACTTTCAGTTAAATTCTTCTTAGATGTGTCCAATCATTTCCGAAATTCAGCCAGCTTTGGGCAGTGTTGCTGACAAGGTCCCCACTCACGAAATGTACGAAGTATTTTACTTGCATATCAGACTGTAAACATCAAAAGTTTTGATATAACTGGTCAGGATAAAGGTAAATAAGCACCAGGAACAAGGCGTGCATCTTCCACGAATCAGGGATGCGCAAAATCGACAGCAAAGAATAGACCACGATGGATAGACTTAGAGAGCCTAACAAATATCAAGAACTAGTCAGACTGAAGATCAAATTAAGTTTGGTGACTAGGACAAAGAACTGCTATCGATCATCCACCAAATAAACTTGGATGTATGCGTGACCACCTTAGCGTTAGGCTTGGGTAAGTCCGCCGAACGTTGCCCCAACCACTGACAATAGGGAACAAGCCGTGAGTTCGATGAGTTGCAAACATTTTCTTCTCAGAACTCAGGATAACTATGCAGGATGCAGCCATAAGCCAAGGAACCAACAAATTGCTACCAACCGTTATTCGAAAATGCTAGCTTAGGCATCCTATTAGTAACACCCATCTAACTGGGCAAAGTTTTAACGGCTAGTTAGTTGTCATCTTTGGGATTGAGTCCCATATCCCCGTTTACTAGTACTTCCTAGTCATGCAGTAGGTAAGTAAACTGTTGATCTGTGATGAATGAGTTTCCATAGAAGGTTTTTAGTTGAATGGTGAAGAACATGCCTTGACGATTCTAACGTACTCTAAGTCACTCGGTGACTTTCGCACAAAATTGCTGCCTGTTTCAAAGATTTTACTTAAGAAAGTGAGATTTCAGAACGCTCAACGTTTTGCTTCTGCCATCCAAATGAGAAGGACAAACAAACCAGATGAAGAGTGGTACGCGGTTGCTGTTTGTGATTATTGATCGTGCACTGTGCTTCCGTGGTACACTGTAAATTTTTATATAAACAAAATTTCCATATGTAATCCAATGACCCGTAAACCGGATCAACTAATGAATCATTATTTCTAAAAATGATTATAGATCACATGCGTGCAACATCTGGCTATATTTGAACTGCGCCACGATCAAGAAGTATCGGTGAACTTGGCATCATGTAGTTGACTGCTGCACACTAAAATCAGACTGCTTTCTCATTAAGAAATTGTAAATTTGGCAGAAATATTTATCGGTCTAAAGTTCGAAAAAGGAAAAATGAGTGATTTTCTGACAGTTAAAAAGTCGAACAAACTATTCTGACCCTAGATGGTAAAGAATCATCCCAAGCGGATCCCTGAAGAACCCTATTTTGCGTCCGTACTCTGATTTAGTGGAAATGATTAACATATGCGATGCCCATTTTATTTATTGAATTAATTTCGTCCACAGTTGCTGATGTCAGGTTATCCTGATTCCAACTAAATTTGACCAAGTTGTCAGCTACAGTTCTCACTTGCTAACACAGCCAACTTGTGTCCAAATCTTGCCGATTTTTTGACGTCTGCCTCACTCTGTATTTCACCTGAATGGTGTACGTGTGGTGGAACTGCGTATAGTCGGCAAGCCATGGAAGCTATTGGTTTATGAAATTAATTTCAGTATTTGCGGTTTAAACGAAAGTAGATGCAAACAAGCTAAACTAAGGTGATCAAGAATACCAAGACCATAATATTTATGCAGTGGAAGCATTGGCTTCCAATGTCCACAGGGTCAAAATCGTAAGGTGTTTTAAATTAAAATCGCGGGTTAAAATTCTCCCAAGGTCAGCCATTCCCGCCCTGGCCAGCTTTCCAAGGACAAGCTTCTTTTCATCCGAAACTGTTCACGGTATTTTGATAATTATGAATAATGTGAATATTCTAGGGGCCAAAACGAACGGGAGTCAAATTTCCTGCTTTATGTGGATTTTCAGTCAGAAGTTAATGGATATAATAGGATAGGGTTAATCCCCTAATCTTTGCTGTTTTGTGGGGAAAACTGTGATCGGTCCACTTTTAGGTTCATTAAAACAAATTGGTATACATCCCGATGACTCTCGTACACCTAGGAAATGTTACTGGTCCGTCTTGTCGGTTGTGGAAATCAGGGATCACAGGTGAAACCGGGTAATACTTTGCTCTAGGTTAGGGGATTTGGTTTTCAGGTACAAAACGCTTAGGTGAACTATTCGTAGTCTACTCTCGTTTGTTTCCTTGATGAACGTGGTGTCTAAATCCATCGGTGACTGACAAATTTTCGTGCGCGTTGCTTACACCCAAACAAAACTATTTCGGGTCCCAAGTGGAGATCGGTAGAGGAGAAAGTTTAGCCCAGAGATGAACACATTGTCCTGGTCATAGCTGACTTCGCCGCTAGTAATGTATTGCTTGGACTCATTTTCAGGTCACCGATGTGATATTCCGGTATATGTCTGGAGTGAAAAATGTACACACGAGCTAAAACGCCAGAGGTGGCCTCAAGGTACTTATTCTAGATGCGTTCAGCTTTCAACTACTGATTACTCATTCAGTAACAAAACTAAATATCAATTAGTTTCGACCAAAATGATTTAGTGCTTTGAACTTGCCCGCGTCTTTGTACATTGATAATGTCTGTCACGTGGTTAACTTACTACTCAGATCAGTCTACCTAACTTGTATTTAAATTTGCGGTAGAGATTCCCCCAATTCACTTTCGGCCGTACTAACGATAGTCAATGGGTAGATACGACCACTGTTGGTGAGTCATGAGGTCAAAATTTCTGAGTTTCACAAAACAGACGTAGTTTCTAAGTTTATAGGGACATTAATTACATTTAAATATACAGGATTTGTAGAGGTGAACGGGTCAACATCGGAAAACATCGACCGGAAGGTCGGGGGTTTGAATCCGACAGCCACCGCATGACTAGCTCTCTGCCCATATCCAGGAAGCACTGAGCGACACGCGAGCATCTCAATTCCGCCTCAAATATTTTTATTTTCCTATGCTTTCTACTGATACGCTAAGCCTAAAACGCTACTTAAATGCAAACAATTATTTTCTCGGAAATGAGTAGTTCATAGCTAATAAACGAAGGAGATTTTTCTCAAAAAATGTATTATGGTCCCAGAAAGGAAACTAGGGCTCCATTCTTAGATTTCGGCTGCTAATAGTGCCTGGAATTCTCAGTGGGAAATCTTGATAATCGATATTTAACTTCCATTGTGATGTTGCTTTCCTCATTTGTGTTCAAGTGAATTCGGCACTGGACCTTGGAGGTCCGGAAGTTGTGTTAGAGTGTCACATTGTTTTAATCACCGTCGGCTGTACACTGTGATGTGGTTACAATCAACGGTGACTAGTCTAGTTCACGTAAAAGAAATTTTCCCTTCCTTTTCTAGCATTTCGACTCATGGAATTTACTAAAGCTCATCTCTGTGGATATTCGTGTACCACGAAGTGGAAGCGCGTGAAAGGAACAGGGGAGATAAACAATTGTAGACGAAATGTCTGCGACGTTCCAGGACAAACCATCAAAGGAAACAAGTATTGTTGGAAAATGCTACTGACAGCATTAATCCTTAGTTGATTGCGATGTTTATCTTGCCATAGTTCCGGAGTGTGGTGAAGTTTCTTATTGCTCATTCGTCAATATAAGTGAATCAGTGGGTCTTGTTGGTGACAATGATTTCAATAAAATAAACTGCGAATTCGGTTCAGCGCATGAAAGTGAGCTCTTTTCTTGTAATGTTTTCCTTTCAGATGTTGCAAAAAATAAAGTGAATCCTTTGTTGGAAAGGACGCTTTCAACATTATTTGTGGCACTGGAGACAGCCATTTAAGGATACAAGTCCATGAGGGCAGTAGCCATAATGTTTAGTGGCTTGTACAAACTGAATTTAGGTGTTTCAATTGATCCTAGGACGTTCTGAGGGAAACCGCATGTGACCCTCGTCATTAAGCTTTCAAACAAAATGTACATTCAATTTTGTTTAGATGACTATCTGCAGAGATTTGGGAACACGGGGGCACCAGCTCATGGCATCATCGAATTGCAACTTCACGTCGATGGTCTCCCCGCTCATGAGCTCCACGCAACAATTGTCGCACTGTAAGACCAACGTCATCAGTAATTTGATAGGGATTTTTAGGTGACAACTCGAAGCCTATGAATGTGCACGAACTCGTGGCACCCAGTACTGCATAGCTGGCGGACGTAACAGTGAACAGTTCACTTTCGATTCTTTCCATAATTTTTAGTTCCTAATATGTCAGCCGATTTTATATTAATTGCAGGTGTTTTCCGTTGTAGAGTTCACTATTGTTGCTGTCCTCTGTCACGGCTGGATAGTCACTGAATAAAAAACAAAACATCAAGGAAGCTCATTAAAATGGTTAAAAAAAGGTTTTGACCCGCCATTCGACTGGCCAACGTTCTGCGGACTGTGCAAGAGGGTGGCTGGTTTTATTCTAAACAAGGACCTACTTCATAGAACCACTACGATGCATGCAGATGTCAACATTTGTTACAACAGCTGGCTGAAATTCCATAAACTGATCCCACATGGCAAATCGAAAGGCTTGGTAAACGAAACGTGTACGTTATTTTCTTGTCTCATTGTCTTTCAGAAAAAGGCCAACCTACATAACAGGATCCAGAAACGATAAACTGGTGGTTGGGGGAGTGCGTCAGTAGAATGGGGTCGACCACTGTTCTCCACCACATCCTTTGGAAGACATGTCTCGATTCATTGCCGGCGAGAACGATCCACAACTAGCAACGCAACAAGGCAGTCGACTTGCCGGCATAACATCATCAAACAGGCTTCTTTGCCGTACTAAAACAATTGTTTCGTCACAATAGTCTGCTCTGCAGTAAATGGAGATGGATCACGGCATTCTCAGTTGTCTTCCAACTTGTCGAAGCCTCCTACAATTTGAAACTAATTAACGTGTGAATAACCGCGTCGCACAACAGTAGTTCTCAGTGGAGAGCCGATGCGAACTTAACCGATGATGTTAACAGCAACATATCAAGGTGGTCAGGAGATTGCAGCCTATGTGGCCCGGATGTGAACAAATACTTTCAATGGATTGAACAGCGGTCTAATTTAAATATATCCAGAGAATGGTCACCCTCATCACCAAGAGTTGTTTTCGCGCCTGATAGATGGCGTGTACTTCGTATATGCACATTTTTTGTCTGTATCAAACATTCTGCAAAACGGAGCCACACCGAAACTGGCGCACACCTAAGGTCAGCGGTTAGCAAACCGGCGAATGTTATCAGAAAAGTAAAATAACTCGCTTGGTAATTCTGATGGATAAGTTTCCGTTGTCAATCTCGTCAATTACGAACAACATCTATCAAAATCCTCACCTCCAAGGTCACGACACGGCGCAATACCTATACTGAGCAGCTAGCCATGTTGCGTAAACATATAGAGTACTTAGGGACCACTGAAATTTTACCGTTCAACCTACATGTGAAAACCGCAGCATATAGCGATTTGTCTTTGCAAAAGCTCGAGGATAAAACCTTGCACAGGAATATGACCATTTTTTACTTGAATAAGATCTTACCTGTTACAGTTGCAGTTCTTGCTTGAGTGTGGTATAGATTCCACCAGTAGACATAAAAGAGTTATTTTTGGGTCACTGATTGCGGAAGAATTTTCGGTACACTTGAACTGTCGTGATATCATTAGAAAACAACCATTACTCAATAAGAGTTTTTGCTGTCTGACTGTGGGTGCCACTGTGTTTTAGTCACAGTAACTCCTAAGACGCCGTGATGAAAAGAAATTCTCGGAAAATATCCGAGGAGATACAACGGTGGATTCAGGGCTAGAGACCGTGGAAGTTAGAAGATAAGAACACTGGTCAGTGGTTTTGCCGACCAAATCCGGCAAATCTGGTATTGCACCGTCTTTTCCATTTGTTAGTCATGCCATTTTACGCGAGTCCATTATCGGACCAATATATTACTAATTATCGATGACCTTTTTGCACGATTGTAATGCATTTTTACCGAGAAACTTTCACTTCAATTTCGTCAGGACTGCGGTGATCAGTAGACCGAAGTTCCGACCAGCTTCTTCTAACTTCTTGTTCACTATACTCAGGTTCATCGTAACTGAACAGTCTGAGCAAATTGTCCAAATGGACGAAACCCGCATGATTCATTTAGCAATACATTTAGTGCTCATTGTGTTCTACAGCTACATAACGTCCCATTTACTTGTTCTCCACTCTCAATTTGTTGTACTTCCGATGGCAATGATAAAGGTGAATAAAACTGAAAGGAAAATAGTTGTTTATGAATGACATGAATATTTAATGAACCGTTTATTCATTAATTTCCTTATTTTCAAGTAGCCATGGGAGGACAGAAGAGACTATTGTCCGTTCTTGACTGCACCGATAACTGTTCTTTTGTAATGCGATTCGTCACATGTCTGCGTACTATGTAGTGTCAGTGACGACGGAAATCGATTTGTGTCAGCTAAGGAACAGCAAAATAAGAAAGTCGGTCTTGTTGGTGGAGAACGGATGTTGTTATGTAGTGGTTGGAGCACAAAACGAACAACACAATTCTCAGTCCTCTGAGACTATGAGCACAATCGCAACGGGCTTCGAGCCTATGATCGCACAGACTGATCACAACACCGACTGGATACACTAGGAGTACACTACACGTAACCGCACAACCTTTGACGCGATACTGGAACCACAGTATACGACGCGCACGATTCAAGCTAGGTCTCCTTCTAGCTGAACACAGAAGACGGAGTCTCATGAGTAACGTGTATTGACACACAGCACGACAGTCGAGCAGGTAAGCAGGAATAACATGTCGAGTAAGCTCGGGTCACCACCGCTTATATAGTCTTAGGCTAGGTCAGGCCTCCGACCTTGTGAATTAATGCGAAAGCCATAAAACTGGCCAATCAGCGCGCAGCAATCAAGGAGAATGGCAACAGTTTAAATTAACGGAAAACCGAAAGTAGCGGAAAGCAGGAAAACGATACAGTTTTAGCAAATGATAATAGCAGAAACAAAATCCTCGTAAAAATTGGGGATAGACAGGGCCATCTCCCCAACAGATGCATAAAGCGATTTAATTGCATTTTCGAGACTGCGATTCCAGAGCCTCAAATGGGCCCATTTCATGAAACTTATGAATCCGTGAAGGGATATACGGAATGATGGCAACAGGTAGGTTGAGAGCTTGGTGAGCAATTTGTCACTGTCTACTGGCCTAAACAGATTTGCGGGTGACAGTACCGTGAACATCCCATTTTAGTTTCACTAGGGTTCACTCTGGGGGGACAGTAAAGGGAACATAAGCGAATGAAAACGGTATAATCCAAGGGGAAAGGCAATGGGGTTGTCTGGATGATCCTCAGTTGGTTGCAACTGTTCTCCGAAAAAATGATATCTGTTGCCGTCTCCTTACTATTGGAAACATGATAAACGATAAAAGATAGTAAAAATCATTACTCCAATGATTTCTTGATGGTCTCCTGGATCGTCCAAAATTTTAAGCCTATTGCGCGATGTAGTTTTCACTCTTGTTCTTCGGTCATCAGTGTGATAGTTGAGTAAATAAATCCCTTCTCCGGGGACAATGAGCTCAGTTAAAATCCCGAGAACGAAATCTTTTGCTAGTGCTGATATTAGGATTTACTCACTCGAAGTGGGATGGTTCAGCTTCCAACTCGTAGGGTTTTCCGCAGACCTCTTTCGTTTTACATTAGCTTAGTCGCATCCAAATAGGAAGGATATTATTTTTTCTTAAGGACAATCATTTTCTGTCCGCTGCTAACCGCTGTATGTCACAGTGCTCGAAAGAAGACCACTCCGAGAAATTTCCATCATCATCACGGGAATGCTTGCTTTTCACGTGTTATTGCTGGAATGTTACCAAAAATTCACTGATTACACTCTTTCAAATCCGGGTTATCTGAATCTGTGCTCTGACCAAAGTATTTTTACCCCAAGAGAAGAAGAATCTTGGTAGAAAGGTACGACTAGCTGGCCAGCGGTCACTGAACCTGTATACACCGACTATCGGAACCATATAGTCCTGAATTTGTACCGCATGTCTTACTAATACGTTGCCAAAATCAAATCTTTAATAAAAGATGAAGTTTATTCACAATGAGCGTGCCTTTATGGAACTCAAGGTTGCGGTCGAAAGACTCAAAAATGAGAACCAAGGTTACTGTTCAGAAATATTCATTTGGATGGCGCAAGTCTCAAAGTCTCGCGATGACGGCAGGCAAATTTTGTATTACATGCGGGAACACGTGCAGGATATACATAAACGTCATCTTCGTGGCACTGATTTCACGAAAGATGTCCTCGGGGGTTCGTCCACAGTAATACTTTTATAGCCCACCAAAATTCTTTAAAAACAAAGAGGTCGAGCCTTTGAAACTAGGGCACAGTTTCACTCCTATCCGCCTAATCCCCGCTGTCTGTGGATTTGCCCGCCGCCAATTACATACAAGATTCTCACATGATACATTCTGTCCGTCGAATATGTTTTCCTCATCTACCCCTAAACGTGTCTCCGCTGGTCCTGAAAGATCATCGGTGTGCATCTTGTGCACAATGTGACCAAGGGAGGACAGGTCGCGGAAGCAAAATTTGCAAAATTGGTGTCATGTGAGCCTATGGAGGTGTGTTTGTGTTTGTGTTTGTGTGTGTATGTGTGTGGGCGCGCTTGATCGGTTCAAGTGTATAGGTGTAATCATGTGGCCTTCAAACGGTTAGGTTGGATCTAGCGCAGTCCTAGTTGACACAATTTGCAGTTCGAAATTTGCAAAGTAGTTACAGAGAAAACGTGATAAGATGGTACATAAAGTGGACCATCATAACCTTGAAGGGGAATGTCACCGCAAAATCGGATGTAAAAGGTTCTCGAATGTAATCCACTCAAGAAGTCAGTCAGTATATCTTGCGGAAACGGACGGTTGTTTTTCTCAATTACAGACGTGATATTCAGTAACTGCAAGTGGCTCAGCATGGTCGGGGTAGATGCTTCTGACTCCCAATCAGCTGCTCGCCCCAAATTACCCAATGAATGTTTCCCACAGCCTGCCTTGAGGAAGATCTATGCACTCCTTTCTCGCGACGCAGTTGTTCTCATTAAAGTACGGGGACGATGAGGAATACCGGGTTGGCTGGTTTTTGTTAATCAGCCTTAGGTATTGGGTTAAACCGCGAATTCACACCAAAATAATGAGGCGTTCGTCTGTGAACTCACTGAAATCTGTAAATGCACTGGGCACCCAGAATGGCCAACTCCATCCGAATGGTGGATGGGCTAAAAGAGCAGCACCGGACCCAGTAGGCAAATTGACCCTAAGGTCATTTTTCTGCTTGGTAGGCCAGACCATTTGATCGAAGGCAAGGGGTTAGGTACCCAAGTCACTCCTCTACCTTGGTTTGGGCAAAAAGAGCGTCACACTGATGGGGGAATCATGGGTCCGGCGGGTTAGCCAATAAAGTTGAAATGAGAAATAGAAGAACTACGGTGTGCGGTAAACTCTATCCACCGTTTCTTTCTCTTTCCTTTTTTCGTATACTGTTCTCATCCTTCACCGTGATTTCAATGGCACGTGATCTGTATTCAGGTGTGTGCGGTATATATTAATACGTATATGACATTCATTTTGCAGTTGACATGAGATGCCAGATGAAGGCAGTATGCACATGCGCGCATGCAAGCGGAAGCAACACCTTATACCCTCCTGTGTTAGGGTGCTTACTTATCCTGTGCTTTCTGCAGTTTTCCGTCAAATAGCTCATCTCTCAACATCCAAGAGACTTAAGCAGTGCATATAACGACTCAGCGTCTCTCTTGATATCCAACGATCACCATTCTTATTAGTTGGTGTGAGGGGCCACGACGTACCATTGTTGTGCTTGTCGGGGAACAGTAATAGGTCGACTACCTTAAGAGGGCTATCTTCATCAGGCCTGCATGGCTGACAGGTACTCGCGTATCCCCTTCCTTCAAAATACCCTGACCGGATAAATGGCTTGCCTTCATTCATGAAAACGCAGTCTGCAAAGACATCTGGGTCCCAACAAATCGCTGTTAGATCCTAATACCAACGGACCAGTAGGAGTTAAAGCCAATTTGGGGAGGCAGATGTAAGGAACCGGTACTAGTTGACAGTTGCCGATTATTATTTCCACCTGTGTTAATACTGCAGTTAAAGTCTCACTATTTAATGTTTGCTACTCAATCAAGAATTACATTATCCCTCTGACGGATTTGATTATTCATCCACTGTTATGTTCAAGATGACTGTCGCCAACCATTTATATGCTTATTGCATTTCTATGGGTTTGTATTTTACAATTATGAGTGAGTGATACAGATACATACTGTGGTTCTGTTGCGAAACCTTCTGCTTCTATTTTCTCTGCTCGTCGTATCAACCGTATCATTTACTGAGCTTCTGCTTACGATGTCTTCACTCTCCCACCATGCAGATCGAATATTTGCACCCCTGGAAGAGGACTACCCCGGCATACTAACTGATGCGCTCCACACTGCGCTCGTCTTAGTCCATAACAGAATACGCATCCCAGTAGCTACAGTATCACCTTTGTCATAGCACGTGCGAAATCTGTGATGTGTCCGACTGAACCAGGAGAAATGGACAATGATAGCACCAAAAGAGAACTTAGAGATTATGTTAAACGGTTTGAAATCTGATATCTTACTGAAAAAAAGCTGAGATCTGAAAAGAAAACGACGTTTTCTTGTATTTCCATAGTAAAGAATGGCAAGATTTAGTGAGAAATATAGCTTTTCTAGTATCTCCAATGAGGCTTACACGTGGAAAGCTGAAAGAACTACTTCTTGGTAATTTCAACCTTGTGCATTTTGTTGCCGCAGAGGGCACCCACTTTCATAGCTCGACCAAGGTAAAAAGTCAGCTTTATTGAGAGTTATTGCTCGAATTCCAAACGTAAGTCTCGAAGTGTGACTGCGACCCTCAGCTAGATGACCGGCTTCGGTAACTTTTAGGTGGTGAAATGAACATGACAAAACTTCAGCAGAGGTTGCTATTTCTTTAAGGTTAGACCTGTTAAAGTCTACAAAATGTTCTCAAGGGACAGCAGGAGGCTAGGACAGTGGAAACTTCAGCAACTGACCAGAATTCATTGAGTTCTTTCAAACTAAGTTGACGCATCCGAGTAAAGGCTTAGCAAGCATACCGAACTGCAGTCAGACGTCTTACAAATTCAGTCAAGCTAGAGGTGCCAGTTATTTCTCGCAGCTCAGACCAAAAACGGTCTAAAAAGTATACTTCACATAGGGGTCGCATTCTCGATTTTTCTGTCCGAAAGGCCAGGTAATATGTTCTCTTATGGTCATTGAGGTTTCGTTCCCCTGTAGTTTGTCGAACGCTTATCGACTGGCACTCAAATCATGGTTCTATTAACGATGAATTTTCTGCGCTCTTTTGCATGATAACGTATCTAAGGTCACGAAGACATTTACTATCCCGGATGATGCTCCTCACTATTTTACTTTTGATGCAGAAAATGTCGAGTCCATTGTTTTCAAGACTTATTTGCTGTCTTTTTATTTTGTACTAAATGATTAGTCAACGTTTAAACTAATTGCAGTGTATTGAGTCCTTCTGTGCTTATCCCATGGTCCTGCTTGGCTCCTGCTTTTTGCCTGAATTTTCTTCTGGGTAACTGTGAATTCTCAATGTCACATTCCGGGCCATCCATAACCTGACTGAATATTCCGGGCAAATCACGTATAGACGATTACATGTTTACAGTTAGGCATGACTTGTCTGAAATTCACAAGGTTATTTTTTAGGTGCACCAAAATTATTGGTGGAATGCATAAAGCATCGTTGAAACTCAAGTGATCCTGTATTTTCCAAGAAGGTCATTGTACGATTTGATCTACGTGAACCAGTCTATTTGGCTGCATAACCCATGTCCTGAAAAATCTGACTACGATCACTGAATCACCAACCTGGGTCACAGATGTGTAAAATCCCCTGAAGGTGGGCAACAAGACTACATAAACTTCTGGCAACGACCGAGTGATTTTAAATAAAACGTTACCACAGTAAGCATATAACATTGAAGAACAAGAGGACATTCTTTACTACCAGTTAGCACAAGGGGCGCGAAAACGCCTCCAAAATCGTTCGCTAGGGACCGCTTTTCATAGTGGAAGTATATCACACGGTTTCTTGGTGTTTTACTGGCGAAGTCAGAAGTTGAACTTTTGCATTTCTTACTTTTCTCCGAAGGCTGAAGCACAAAGTATATTAATGACCTTATATTTTGAGCACCGCGATTGGTAACTTTAGGAAATGCGGATAAATATCTGCCTAAATAGGCCATAGCTGATGATTTCTTCTCAAGAAAATTACCAAAGTTTATAGAATTTACGAAGAAATGGTTTTTTAGGCTTCCATTGTTATGTCGAGTCTTACTAAGCGGTTTTAATGAGATTCAACTTTGAACGTCATTTGGTCTCACGACCTGCTGGTGATTGCTTGCTACGCTTGAGTTACTCTGTTATAATCATGGTTTTGTCATTTTTATATTGAATGGACAAGAGCATTTTCTCATTGGTCGCGTGAACACTGGTTGTTTGTATTGGAGGGAATTTTGTGGACTGTTGTTATCGAAACCAACGTATTTATTTGAATAAATACGTAAGATTTGTGCTAAGTTTATGCTTGTAATTTACTGTTACCATTGAATACTTCATTACACTCTTGCAATCGTAAAACTTACCAATTTTCTGATGTACATTATTGTGGATCACCTGGATGATATCCCTTGAGAATGGCATTTGCTGGTTTACGAAACTTACTTAAATGAAGGAACAATATTTATTAGAGACTCAATTACATAAATTGCTTTTTAGATCCATGTCTAAGGTGGTTTCCCGTACGTCATAGCCTGACCTATTCTCCTCTGTCCTTTCATTTTGAAGTTTCTGTATTTTCCCCTGTGTTCATGTAAGGAATGCACGACATCAATTTCTATATAAAGTCCCGTTGTCTAGGAATTTCGTTATGAAGATTACTGCAAGAAATGAGTCCACGAATAGCTCCAGGTCGTGTTTATGTACGTGGTCAGTCCAGAACGTCGACGTGGGGAAAAAGAAAGGAAGCGCTGAAGGTTGCTCGCACCCAATGTATAGCCACTACAGCCCTCAGACTATGAACAATGGATCAGAGAACTATGCGGCGTACTCTGAGGCTTTTCATCGTTTACAATAAAAGGGCGATAGCATGATGTCTCCTGACTCAGGCGTAAGCTGCGGAGATTCAATGGGAGCACGTGTTGTGTATGCGAATAAGGCGCCAGATATATCGGGAAGGTTTACGGGTAAAACAGTTTTGTGTTACTAATTGATTGTGCTGACAAGAAACAGAAGAAGAAACTGGGCAAGTTTACGCATCAACTACCGGCGCACATGATTCCCGGTTGAATGATCCACTTCAAAAACCGAAAAATTAGATCTTTCTTATAGTGACAATATGTAATTTTAGCTTTCAGCGCAGAAACCCTGGTCCGAACACAAAACCCTAACATGGACGTTAAAGAACAGTCACACTTGGGGATTAGATATTTGCTGTGAAGAGACTTGGTTCCTGCCATATCCGTAATTTCTGTCATGCATGAAGCAGCGTTGCAAGTGCGTTTATAAGTTGATGCAACCAGAACCGGTATTACGACCGTGGAGTAAGAATCTATTAATTTTTAAGGACAAATTATTCTTGAACATATATGTGGGCACCAACATTCGGTGATGGAACTCAGGATGTTATGCCTCACTTAATGATAACATCCGTCCTGGGACAGCTGAACAGGAAAGGTGAACATGGGAAAACGGCTTCGTCTGGCATAAAAGTTTGTGCGTTGGTAATAGATAAGCTCACTTTGGTGTTGATTTCGACCTTTATATGTTATTTGCCTAATAGGATACCCAGGAGCCACGTTACAAACAGTAGAAGAAAAGATAAGTCGATGCGTTCAGATGCCGCAGGTACTCTGCTCCAGACAACCTTAGAAACTCGCGTCATTGGCATTGAGTGTGTAGCAGAACCTGGATTTGTTCCTCCGGATAGCCTGCTCAAATGAACGTTAACTGCCAAGCGCAGTCGCTATTTGCGTGTTACTCACGCATGCTTCGCTCGCACGCTCCTGTTAAAAATATATTCAACCTTCCACCACTTCCGACTGTCTTCTCGTTGTACCGGTCGATTTTCAGGGTTGCCAGCATTGCAATCGTACCGAGCCGGATAGGAGTGACGCACGAGTGGTCACAAAATTTACTGGCAAGCAAACGCTGTACGAGATTCTTGGTAGGACAATCCGTTCTCTAACTTTGCCTTGACAACTGTGGGTCGCGTGCTAGGTTCTTTTGAAGTAATCTGCATTAAGAAGTGATATATATATCTCCAAAATGGAAATAAAGACGACGCTTTCATCTGCAAAATTGACATATATGTTTACCGCGCGGCTGCATTTTTGCAAAAGCCTAATGTTTTCTACTATCAGCTTCTATAGCCGCCATAAAGGCCATCCGTTATTGTGGTAATAGTAATTCCACTTAATAATAATTTTACTCTATTACTAACTAATAAATCCACTTTCCATTTTAATAGTTATTAACGGTAATAAATAATAATAATATTTCCACTTCCCATTTTGTTTATAAGACTGAAAAAATTGCTAGAGACATTTTCACCAACGGCAGACGAACAAAAAATATACAACCAAAAAAATGCGACTTCATTGTGCATTGTAATTCCTAAGTTTGTTAATGAAAGATGCACACATATGCCGAAGATTTTTGTTTGTTCCTGACGGTTCCATTTACGCTCGTGGGGAATTGCAAAAGGTAAAATTACTCGTCGAACCGTTACGGTGTGCAGTAAGGCGCGAAATTTAAGTCTTCCTTATGCCTTTCACCCAGGCGAATAGGTTAACTCCGTATTACGATTAATTAATGTCCAGGAGAATTTGATGAAAACACAATGTAGTTTACCTTGCGCTTGAAGGTGCAATTTTGTTTTTTGGCGGATAGTTGCCTATTTCTTGTTTGCTGGAGCTTTATTAGATAAATGTATATGAAATAGTAATGTCATCGCTAGCACAGTTACCCATGTTTTATGCTAATGAAGGACCAGTTGTCCTTACCTAAATGCACGAAGTTAATGCCCAATACCCTTCCAATTCAGGATATGGAAGAATCGCAACTGAATGGTAATTCGTAAACGCACTAAATCGATCTAAGCAGCTGCTAAGCGTTTGATGCACATTGTTCAGTTGATATTTTGCTGCATTTCCACACAACAACGCTGGCTTATTTTGTTTTTCTGCAGACAGTTGCATTAGGAAATGGCAATTGGGCACAAAGATCGGCATAGGGAGCATATGGGCGTCCTTACCTCGCATTTAGAGTTGGGTTGAGCTTCATAGTATTCTTTTTACGGGCGTTTGTCCTGGAGTCTTAATAGGTTCCTATTGGAGGATTTTGCGAGGAAACGTTGCGAAATGCACACCGGGGTGTTTTTGACCCTTGGTTGTTTCAAAGTGCCTGTTTAAAAGTCGGTCTCGCGGTCAATGAGGGGTCGGTTTGGGGACGTTTTGGTGCCTGTTTCGGGGATTTTTGAGGCGTTTGTGCTGACCGCTTTGGTTCAGAAGTATTTCAAAAGATTGATTGAACAAGTGTCAATTGAAAAATTCCGCTTGGAAGCGTTTTCCAGTTTTTTGACGAACAGAAATGCACCATTTTATTTTTGTAAATATTTTTTTCTTCTTTTTGCTTAGCATGCAGCTTCTGCAATTTTCTCGAAATCTTTCAAGTTTGTCACTGATGGTCTTGATAGTTTTAATTATAAAAAAGGTGGAAAACCAGTTATCCTCGGATATCATTTTTCCTAATGTGCTTCGAAGCTTGACATCAATTTTGTGTCGTTTGTTCCTCTGCGTTTCTTTTACCGTGCAAGAGATCTCTACTTATCACCTCGTGCAGCACCTTTCTAGATTACTCGCTTCCGAACCTCCTCGGGCAATCAACATTTCTTTGCTGTGGGTTCATCCACTGGGAAATTGTGTCAACCTCGGCTTCAGAAGCGGAAAGGAAGTCTTTTAAAATATAATGGGCCATATTTCCCCAAAGAATCTTCATGAATCGGGTTAGTTTTACACACCGAAGGAGCACGCCAAGTTTATTGTTCATATCAGCCTATCATCAGGAACATCATACAGCGTTAAACGGCAGTGGAAGCCTCACTGACTACTGCATTTTTCCCAGAGTTTAATGGTTTCATAAGAAGAGCAAATATCCCAGAGAAACAGGAAGTGGACGTACACAGATACCGCTGCAGCCAACATTCAGAACATAATCTAGCTGTAGAAAAACCCGCTCTTTCAGTCTTTCTGGTTTGATAAAACATAACAACACGATCCCCACTGTTTTCGGTTCACTGCTATATCATCCAGCATTTACAGCCAGCTAGCTGACGAGTCTCTCGGTACCCAACGACGAAAAGACTAGGCGCTTTCCTTACCTAAGTTCGCCTTACATTTTCTCAGCCCACGTTGCCAAGTCTTCCGTTGACCTCCACATGAGTTCTTCCATTCCCTGAGAAGGACCCGAAATAGGGCACCGTAGGGTAGACGAATGTTTACCATATGCAACCCGTGACCCAACCAGCGTAGTCTACTAAGTTTCATACGCTGAAACAAGGTATTCTGAGGGCCGGCACTTAGTACTAGATTCCTGACCTCTATATTACTCACTCGGCCACTCCATTCAGTCTTGAAAACAATACGCAGACATCGTTGGTCGAAAACCTCCAACCGGCGAGCATCCAGACGCATAATTCGTGTCTCGCAGCCATAAAGCAGAACTGGGTGCACTGCGGCACATTACATAGGACCTTCCAAATTTAGCAAAATATCAACCCTCGGATGTGTTTACTGTTGGTCGGTCCCTTAGTCTTGGATATAGGATCGATTGTTCCGGAAATTTAATGAATCTCACGTAACCGTGCCTTCAGTTTTCGTTCCTTCTCACGATAACACTCTCCCACTTTGATCTACTTTGGGCCGTCTACGACAACACTGACCCCAAATACAGAATCTTCCTCAGTACCAATTTCTCGCCCAACATTCTTCTTGGCAAGTATTAATTAAGGTCTCCATTTATTAAAAAAGGTACTGAGAGATGATTTTTCATTTTTTTCTCCTGGATATTGTTCTTAGACATTTTCCATCTAATAGCCACTCTTTTGAAATTGCAGATGCCTCTCATACCGATATTAGTGCAGGTCTTGAACAAAATGAACGAACTGTGAACTGCAATCCATGAAGACCCTAGAAGACTGAAGTTGGGTATTCTGAAACATGAAAGAAAACGTTTGCTTTTCATTGGGCATCTAAATACTTACACTGTTTTTTCTCACGGTTGAAGTTCAACATCGCCACTGATGATGAAGTGCCACTGGCCTTGAATCACCCACAAGCCACCGGAAATATTCTCAGCTGCAACAATTTAGCATCACTAATGTATCAGGCTTGTATGAATGCATCTCAGCTCTTAGAGGTGCGAAAACACTTAACGAGCAGGATTTCTTATTTATGGTGCCAAGCCTTATTTGCCGTCGCAGGCATCACATTGCCTATGACGGAATAACGGAATAAGGACAGATTGGGA
This sequence comes from Fasciolopsis buskii, assembly GCA_008360955.1. Lineage (NCBI taxonomy): Eukaryota > Metazoa > Platyhelminthes > Trematoda > Plagiorchiida > Fasciolidae > Fasciolopsis > Fasciolopsis buskii. Next base: position 50,437 of record LUCM01002595.1, on the reverse strand, counting down.
CGAAATTAGCTCGTACCTTTGTGAAGCAAAGCGGTGCAGAATGCAAGCGTGCCACCTTCACGTGTGTGCACACATACTAAAACAACATGATTGCATCGGCTACTGAAAACCCCGAGATATTTGGGGAAAGCGGAAAAGGAATGGCAGCCACTGCGATATGCGACCGGCTAATCAGCATTAAGTCATCCAACCCTATCGATACGTGCATTGAAAAAAAAACTGGAAGCAATGATTTGATTTTCAATTCCAACGGTACAAAAGGTAGGGCGGGCCATCGATGTTTCAGTAGGCCCGGAATGAGCCCGCGGCGCTATGCATAATTGGTATCGGACAACACGGACTTGCAGTCAAACGCAGCGTTCAAAATTCAAAACGCCCGAAAAACTGGTGCAAACAGGACGGACACCGATAAAAACTATTTCCAAAATTTGTCTCACTGGAACGTGTCGCAGCAGCAAGAATGTCCAAGCAACACAGAACTAGAAATGGTAGTCGCAATATGCATGACAAACAGTACATAATGGAGGGTAAGCCAATTTGAAGAATCCGAAATGCATATCATGATAAGTAAGACGGGTGGCGAACTTAGGAAAATGAATGATTCAACGGAGAAATTGGGGAATGATGTGGTGGTTTACATTCAGTCACATAGCCAGATAATCTTTCTGGAATCTATGACCAGTCGTCATTTTTGTCAGGATATTACTCCGACGTCCTGTATGCTGGTGGGCTTCGAAGAAATGAGCAAAAATAGAGGCTAATGTGATAGGAATTTGAAGAATCCTGGGGTCGCGAAAAGCCGAGAAGGAATAGAAGTGAACGGTGGCGGTCAAATGGCCCGACGTACACAAACATACAAACGTCCACAAGATTTGGGTTGGTTGAGGCAAAAACCAATCCCGATCTGACAACTGGACTCAATAGACGAGTTTGATATTAAAAACAAAACAGCACATACAGTAGAGCACACTAGAGCGATATGCTGGATAAAACGCGAGTGATCCCGCGCGAACATGAACAGACAGTTTAATCGAAATAGTATGCACATCCAAAACGGTATGAGTGGATGACAGAACAAACATGATGAGCAAGGGGGAGTTCAAGAGTAAAAACCCGATAGAAAGAGCGATGCACCGTTGTGGTGTAGTAATGCGAGATAAACAATAATCCTCTTTACTGTTTGAGGGAGGATACGAAGACAGAGTCAAGAACAAGAGAATGCGGACAGATGCATGTGAATTACGGAAGATGGTCACTAACAAAACAAAATTTGTAAAAATCGACAGTCTGACAACAGCATATGGCTAGACCGATGAGTCTGTTGAGTTGTGTTCGTGAAAAAACTATTTTAGTAAATAACAGAACAATAGAGAAATG
>LUCM01002595.1:0-36408 GCA_008360955.1 Fasciolopsis buskii | reverse complement strand
ACCTCTGGAGATGCCGGAAGTTCTTGGTGACCCTGGGTGAGCAATGATGTCCCCGTTTCTAGTAATTAATACTCAGCGAATTTGCTTCGCCTTCCAGTTGGTTGGAACCCACTACTTTGGTCCACTCTCAGCGAAGCATAGTCGCAAGAACGAAAAGTGATATAGATGTCTCTTTATTTGTCTCCACATGCGTACAGCGCACCTGGAAGTATCTCATTTCTTACTACTGATTCCTTTATTATGGAACTACTGTTGTTCATATCGAAAAGAGTAACGTTATTCAAAATCTTCAGTTACGACAGGGCGAACTTCGTCGGAGCTCAACGTGAACTGAATAGCCTAGTGAAGAACTGGTTTGCTGGCAGGATTTCCGATGGGCTTATGGAAAACGGAGTGCAGTGGGCTTTCAACCCTCCCCACTCCAGTCACCAAACAGGAATGTGGGAGGTCATGGTGCGTTCTGTAAGGCGTATGCTATTTTCAGTCCGTGACGAACAGCCAATAAGCGACGAAGTACTGGTTATCTCTCTCGCGGAATGTGAACGAATAGTGCATCGACCACGATTAGTACTGGTCAACTCCGATATTCCTAATTCACCTGTACCCCCTAAGAAAGATATGCCCATCATGAAAGATAGTTCTCAGAAAGCACATTGCTGGAGAAGTTGGTTTGCCAGTAGAGACAAGCTAACAACCTAGCTTCTGTGTTTTGGAAGCAATGGACCAGGGCTTATCTTCCCTTTTTATAGAGCACACAAAAGTGGACGAATCGAAAACGTAGCTTCAGGTTAGGCGTAGTGCTAACTGTCTACGGCGTTCTACCGCGAGGTAGGTGGCCGATCGGAGCCATCAAAGGCACGGAACAATCGGGCGACGGCTGCCGTTCGTACCGTTTAAGGGTTCGCACGAAGAGATGTCGGAATTCTCTGTCTTATGGAGGGGGCCCATGGCACTTCTGAAGCCAGTTCAGCAGTCAGCACTCCTCAGGTGGGAGGCGGGTCGTCGGGTCTGCCGAACCGAGATGGACCACTGAAAGATTAGTCATGCGACACGAAAATATCGTTCAGTAACTGTACCAAGATTAGAAGCAGAGAAACCGTGGGGGAACCGGTAGAGCCTATCCGGATTTGACGGTGTAAGATAAAAGTCCCAGTCGAATTTTGGAGCCGGTTTAAAAAGTCTGAAAAGAAATTTCAACAAACCATTTCCATTTCCCCCTTTTATGTACCATTCGCTCATCGCTTACTGTCTTCTGTGGGACAAGTCTTGTTTTGTGTTTCTTTGCGTCAATTTGACTGTGTTGTTGACAACTTGGAGTCGCCACTGCCCCAAGGGTGGGTTTGCCGGTGGTTGACTTTGTCCTGCGCTCTTCATTGTTCGCGTGATTTTTTGTCAAAAAGCAGGGTAACAAAGCCTAAAAAGAATACAGTTGAGGTTTGATTATTTTGCATCATTATTTCTTCCAAGTAGTACCGTGGTAGCCTGGATTCGCCTTTGTTTTGATTCGGGTCAATTTAGCCGCTATGCGTCGCTCAAGCGTCCTGTCGAGGAGCCTAAGCTAGTCCTGCCTAACTTGTGGATGCACTTTCCTTTTAACTGGAAAACGGCTTTTTGTTCTTCATTCCTGCGGGTGCTATTTTATGGAATAAAAGCTTTCTGAACAGGCTTAGCCGGCCAAACACGGTGATAAGCAGTCTACAAATCTATCAACCGAAAGATAGATTCATATCTTTGTAATAATCTTAAATTCACCAGGTGCTTTATATGTGCTGATCCTAAGAGAGGTCATCGGTAACTCAGTGTTATCCATCAGTTTAATGATATTGAGATGGCCATCATATGGTTCATAGTGAGCCTCAACCCCCATTTGGCTACTAAGTGTTCAAAATGCAGGAGAAAATATGCGTAGAGCCATCGTTTGACTAAATCCAATGTACCGGTCTGGTGGTTCAAGCAAATGCAAAGGCTTTTGCAGGCCTGACCGAGGTCAACAGAAAATTTCCCAGGCGCTGCAACTAAAAATCAATGTGGGTGATTTGCTAGTCTGAATGCCTCCCATGTGGCCTGCAAATCAAACCCAGGCGGAAACCACACAAACCATTCCAGGCTGGGGCAACTCGTTACTGCATCAAAAGTCGCACAAATTATCTTAATGGGAGAGAAAAATGGCAGAAAGCTTCATACAGAAAATAATTTGTGTAATAACTGGGGAGTTTAACAGGAATAGTTGGCATCGGAAAAAGTAGGAACGGAACAAAGGAGCCAAGGACTTGTCAGTCCAACCGGAGGTTACGGGTTACCACCAGATAATTTAATGGTTACCGGAATTTCCATCGTTCAAATTTTTCTGGAAAATCTTTTCGTGTAGTTTAACGATTCGTCATTGCTGCTTCTGTGTTTTTTCCACTCACATGCCGATATCGTCTTGCCCTATTTTGTCTAATGCACATGGAAATCGATTTGGGAAGGGGAAGAAGTATGTTGGCGTCTGGTATAAACAGCGTCCTACAAAATACCACTGAAAAACCAAGCCTTACTTTGTCACATATAATGGATGCGGTGCTTACAACCAATGCAAAGCTGTGTCCAATGTAGATCGTGAGCCCAGAGTTTCACCTGTCCGTGACTACAAAAGCAATTTGTAATTGCTGATCGAGGTTACAGTGAGACCGGTGAACATGCTAAACACAATTTTGCTGGAAACGTGCTGAAAGACGAGAGCAACTTGGGGCTCCACACAATAAAGCGTTTGTGCTGGTCAGGGGTAACGTGAAGAGGCTGCATGCATGTACGCTGCCACTAGCGATAGCAAAAGCTGACAGTACTGCACACGGCTGGCCACACCGAAGAAAAATGGCGTCCAGCATACTATAGTGGTCCGCATTTTGGAGTAAAAATTATAGGTTTCATCAATGCACCTGCACTGGTTTAGGACTGGAGATGAGCGGCAGTCTGTCAGAAGCACACATCTGCTCCATGATTAATAATGGCCCTTCATAATTGAAGCTGGGGCCCTTATAGATGCAGCTGGAAGTAGAGGGGGGCATTTACCAAGTTCAGTCAACATGAACGAACGGGCGCTTTTCAGCGGGTGCAAATACAGAAACCCTGGAACCAGCAGTGGCCGGGATTTCAACAGGACCCAGCTAGGCTCATAATGGTTGAATTTCTGTCCCTTTAAAAGGGCACCTGTTAGGCAGAACTTGTAAGAGAATAAACACCAAAGGTTTAAGGTACCTTATCGTTCCTAATGTTTCAAGGATGAGGCGAGAACCCGTTGGATTTGGGACCAGGCTCGTGGCAAATGCATGTTATATCAGGATAGTCTGTGGGTCGCAAAGCCTCCAGGGAAGATATTACCTTACGTTGGTGGCGGATTAAGCAAAATTACCCGTTGATGATAGTCGAAGATATTCGGAAGGATTACAAACTGGAATATTACGATGAAAAGAGGAATGCTACACCACGCGCAAAAAGAGTTCGCTGTAAAATGGTTCACTGAAACCACCAAATCAAGAATTAGTGAAAAGCATACGCTAGCAGTGCATTTTCAGGATACCGAAAGGCGGAAAAAATGGTCATAGAACCTGTTGACTGCAACAAAAATGGAACAGACTTTACGTCACAAAACAAAAAACTCAAAAGTTAGCTCGAGAAGGGGTAAAACTTAAGAGAACATGCAACCTTTTCACCTCGGAAATTGTCAGTCAAGTGCGACAATATGCGCAGTGTTAGAAATAGGTAAATGGGGCCAACCACTATAGCCAAAGTGTCCTCGCAGTTATGGAAGCACCGTAAATCTGGTTATTCACAGCTGCCTGTCGGACGGTGCTAGCTCGGCGGCAGAGGCAAACGGACGCATGTCAAAGGCTCCAGCGGATTGCGCTGGACTGGAGCACTTGTGGTGTCGGCCTGATATTTCACTGAATTTGGAGGTTCGTGTGTACTGTGCCGCAGTGCACTCAGTTCAGTTGTGTGGCCGCATGACACGGAGCATGCGTGTAAATTTTCGTCGGTTACAGCTATTTTCCAACGATTTCTACGTAGTGTGATTAGGATTGGATGGAGTGACCGGATGAATAATGTAGAGGTCAGTAATCTAGTACTAAGTGCCGGCTCTCAGAATACCTTGTTTCAGCGTATGAAACTTAGTAGACTACGCAGCTTGGGTCACTTGCTGCGTATGTCAAAAACTCGTCTACCATATCATGCTCTATTTCGGTGGTGGCCGAAGAGATAGGGTGCTGGCGTTTGGATATGAAGGAAGCAAGTTCAAATCCTCCCACCGCCGGTCAACTTCCCCAGCTGGCAGACGTCTGCTGGCCGCGGCTATCTTCCTGAAAATTGATGTAAATTGCTGTTTCATTATTAAAGAAAGCGAAAGTTAGAAGAAAAAATGTGAGAAGCCATGTGGAGGTCAGAAGATAACGCAGCTATGCGGGATGAGAAAACGTACAGCAAACGTGGGTAAAGTAGTTTGGAGGCCGAAATACCTATCAACTAGATGGTTGGGGACAATGAAGGATATTGCAGTGAACCGTGAATAGCGGCGATCATGTTGTCAATTTCTATCGAATCAGAATGATTGATATGGTGCTTTCGTACAGAAAGACTATGTTCTGTGTTGGCTACTGCAGTATTCTAATGTTTCCCCACCTGTTCAAGGCTACGCCCTTTTCCTCTGGGATATTTACTTTTCTTATAAAACCATGCAGCTTTGGGTGAAAGGCGGCGGTCAATGGGGTCTGCATTGCCGTTTAAAGCTGAACGAAGATGATATATGCACACGGCAAAATACCACAAGCGGTAAAACAACAGTATCCAGCTTACCTATGGCTAAGGATTGATAACGCAGCAGTCAAAGAGGCGGCAACATGAAAAAAGTGCCTGTGCACAAGGAATTTAGAATTGGAGTGATTTTGCCTGACAGTCAGCATTGAGCAATAACCGATTAAGCACCCTTAACAAAAAAACTGTCGTATCACGTGTATGCAGGAGGCCAAACTGAGACACATTGATCGAAGGCTGCTGGACGCGTCTGAGGAGACGGCAGATAATGGCGTCTGTATTGTTCCCATTGCAGGCAATCAGTTAGCGCGTTGCCGAAATAATGCAAATCCTACTTCCAAACGAGGCCGATCTGCAGGTCCCTGCGTTAACGAATTAAACAATAGTTAATCTGTACAAAAGTACAAGTCTGCGGTCAATAAAACAGTGCAAAGCGAACCAAAGGTTGAATCTTGTTAAACATGAACAGGTAACCACGTCATGATCCGTGAAGCAAATTATGTGGCGCCCCTCAAAACGGGTGAAAAACAATCCCAATGTCCGGCACGGCATGCAACTGGGACGTGCGAATTGTTAAAATTCAGTTGCTTCTGTTCAGCCTGCTTGGCCATCGAATGAACGGAAAGGTTTTCAACATAATTCTGTACAATTCCGACGAAAGTCCTTCAAGCTCGACGGTTTGAAATGAGGCTCTTATGTGTCTAGTGCCAGGCTACACTCGGTATCTCTACTCTTTTCCTGTGGTTGTAAAATCATCTTGCCATCAGGTTGCCTTCTGATGCTCTCCAGTTTCACAGACTGGTATATTTTCCATTTGAGGCTGACTACCATCAACGAGTATGAGACAGGCGGTAAATTACTGTATAGGTTAGAGCGCGGTGAACAATGTTTGTGTCGGATTCAGTTTTAAAATAGGAATGAGTAAACGTTGGGGGCAAAGTCTCGACATTTGCGCAAGCCCAATTGCTTCTAACGTTTATGAGTGACGATTTTGGTAATTAAGAAAATTCCTAGCTTTGCGCTGTGTGAACGCCGGGTGGTTGGGCAACACGTTTATTTGGTACAAACTGAGCAATGTTTGGTGTGCTGTCATATTGGTCAAAAATCCCAGTTTAACATTTAGCTGCCGTGCGCGTTGTTTAAGTTGTAATCAATAAAATATCAAAGTGACCAATCTCCTTACAAATGAAGAATAAACATAGTACCTCAGAGGTGAAAACCCCAGTCGCTATGTGCATCACACTTCCGTGTGAATAATCGCTAGTTAATAGAAAAAACGGCGATGGTTGCACAGGTCGCTTCCATCGTCCCACCTCATGAGCTATATCGATGATGGTTCTTCCTCACTTCCTACCGTAGTCTCCTTTGCGTAAACGTTATCCCAGTGTAGGGCATCCGTTATTTATCTTCCCTTATTATTAATCTTGCCTAAAGTAATCCATCTCCCCAACCCAGTACCGTTTAACGATCAGTACAACCCATTCCACTCGGTGTGTGAATTAATCCAGGAGAAAACAACGTCGCCCACATTGAATAATCTGACCCCAGCAGTCCAATTCCGGTTAGCTTGAAGGGCTAGCAGAACGATAGCAGAACTTTCCTTGGCCCATTTGCGTTGAAACTGGTGGATACTAAGCAGGAAACTGACGTCAAACCTTTGACGTTTATCAACTTTGGGTACGGGTGATCACACGCTGATGACGCTGGCGCTCCGTCCGAAAAAGGCAAAGGCTGCTGCGAGCTACCGTAAACCATTTGGCGAGGTAGAGGCGGTGGATTTTATTTTAGCGTTCGAAGTAATCAACTGGAATGCATGCTAAGCGAAACCTTCGGTGGACAGCATGTGGCAAAATTAATAATAACAATTATTATTATTATTATCAGATAATCTAGGAATTCAGTAGTGAGCTTTCAGAGGCAAGCTATAATTGCCCTAGTAATACGGCTGACAGCGGGAGTGGACCGAAACCCATGGAAGTATTGCGGTTTGTCCAATTAAAGGCTTTCTAATTTGCTAATTTACGTAGATGAAGTCACCGCTAAAACGGACGGCAGAAAAGCGGCGGAAGTCTGTTATCCCGACTTCCGCAAGACTTTTGCTGAAGGAAATCATAAGCGGATTTCTTAAACGGGTGAATAGCTTTAAAGGTTGCTGGATAAATTTGTGTTCTAGAAATTTATGTAGACTGGTGGGGAAAGAAAAATCCAGTGCACTTCAAGTCACCAGTAGGTGCCAAAATAGTCGATGCAAGGGCCTCCTCTTTTACTCACTCACAGAGCTGACTTTCCTAGTGGATCGGCAATATCCAGCCTCATGTGTGCATATTATATAAACTCTGTGGGTGCGGGTAATAAAGACGGAGCGGCTACCGATCTATTACCTATTTTGGAATAGGGACGCAAGCGGTTTATCTAGAATAATGGAAACAGAAGTTGCTTACTGACGTAAACATCAGAACGAACTACTGTAACGGTGAGGAGGAATTATTTTGGGTCAAACCGACCAAGAAAGCAAAATACCTAAGATTACTAATGACGGCAGATTTTAAGTCGGCTGAATAATGTAAAGTTCTACCCCAGAGGGTCATGAAAGAAGGCTTCAGAATAAGTTATTCATGTCTTGTGGGGAGGCGGATATGTTTGCACCGCTATAATAGGCCACCGTCAGGTTCCACTCAGACTACTGCCTCCAGAATTGAGCAGCATTTCTCAAAAAGATTCCGTTAGTTTGGAGAAAGTGCAGCGTTCGGTTACTCGTGTGGTAGGCGGCATGGATTGAACTTTTTTTCATTAAAATAGAGAGGGTTGCAGAGGTTCTAACTGAGGCACCCAAGGTTCCAAAAGGCCTGATGCGCATAAGGGCAGCAGGCCACAAGTCAAGGAACAAGAAAAATAAGTTTTAGCTGTGGAAGCCACGATGAAGATTGAAAATCAAGATGGACTTCTTCAATAAAGGACCGATGAGCTCTCCGACTAGGTTACCAACGGACAGGAGGTTTCACATAACTTTAAAACCCACTAGAACTGATTTGGAATAGGTATTCCCGGTGGTAAAAGTATAAATGGTCCTACCCAGACCGCAGTATGTCACGGACCACGCTCCGCAGTTGCCGACGACTACGAACTGGGTAGTGCCATGGAACGCGCACGTAATAGCTCTCCTCCGCCTAGAAGATGAGAGGACTTTCTCTCTGTTCTTCTTCAGCCACACCAAAACACCGCATTATATGCCGCAGAATAAGGAGAACCTCATTCAGCTGCAGTAATTAGCGCCGGGTTTCTCCATTTACATCGGAAGTGCTCAGAAGAATTTTGGTCAACTTTCAACTAGGAAACTCCTCCAAATGGGCCGAACTGAACTGGACTTTATTTCTCACAGTCAGGGTGAAGGACTTTGCTCTGATTTTGCTTCTTTCGGTGAGATCCACTTAAGTGGACCTGCTCCTTTAATTTTTCATTTATATGACGGTCTTTAAATCGGATGATTCTCTGTTTGACTTCGGTTCATTATTCACCATAAATCCAAGCAGGCATCTAGGCCAGACTGCTCCTTTGTTCTTTGTTTCTGACCCTGCACCTAAGCTAAATGCGCTGTCACCGGTTACTCCCTCGTAATGGCAACCCCAAGTCTACTAGCATCTTACTCATGCTAAGACGCTGTTAGCCAGATCTGGCGCTCGAGTACTCGTCCGTTCAACCCAAACCACGCGCTGACCACCTCGGATATCCATACGTAAGCGGATCTTCTTGATTGAGCAAAGCACTGCCACTACTGCTGCTGGAATGACTTGCGCACCGGCTCAAACTTACCACTCGTACTGCCGCCTAAAATCAATAAGTGTGAAGAGATAATAACAGCGCAGAAAACTTTCATGATTGGTGCATTTAAGGATTTATTTTATCCCCTAAACAATTTCCCTCCTCCATCGCACCGCAATCCAGCTTACCGCCGCCCGTTGGGAATGTACTTATCAGTCTTGAGAGTTCCATAATCTGTCTATGCAAAACACATCATGAAGTCACATTCTCCAACTAGGTTGCCATAGTTTGACAGTATTCATCTTCTTTCTACAGCATTTTACTGTCCTTTTATTTTTGTTGAATTTGGCAATGTTATCATTTACTGGATATAACAATGTGCTAATTTTTTCTGAACACTGAATTTTTAAATTAGTCGTTGCCTAATCACTTTGTGAATATATTTTCTAGGTTTATGTTGTCATATCTGCAGCATTGACCTGACCACAGCGTACACGATTTATACCATAAAAGAAATTCATTCTGTCTTCTCAGTTGTTTTCAATAAGGGATATATTTGTTTGCCTGTCTACTCATTTCTTTATCCACACGTTTCCAAACACGTTTCTCAAAACCACCCTGCTGTTCAGACGCATCGTGTGACTCAGGGCGTTTCGTTTTGCCATTTAACGGCTGTTATCTCTGATGGTGTATTATTGACCTGTTAGTTTACTTTGGGGCCAATTTTGCAGACGCACAGCGTGCTCTCCACCACTGATGCTCACTTAGCCTTGTAAAGTATTCGCAAGTTACATTGTTTTACCGTACTCCTTCGAATTTCTTTCCCAAGAACTGCGCCCAGCCGTTTACATACAGTATCCCGTTATCACTATAGTCGTAACAACTATGATTGGTCACCTTTCACAACGTTACCTAAATTTTTTCCCGAACTTTAAACTTCCGAACAACATCAGAATGGCTGGTGGTACCATTCAACGAGCTAAACGCGTTAGTGACAGTATTTGCGCAAATAACACTGCAAAATGCTCAAAGTTTGGCCCCCGTTTGGGAACTGTGAGCCCTTGCTTCGTAGCACGTAATGACCTGGTGGTCAAAGCCCATTATAGGGCACAGGTTTCGAAAGGAAATCATCCAGTTTAATAGAGTACGTTCACGATTTCGAGCGCGATATCCCAAAACTTGCACCCCCAATCCGTCTCATCAATCCTGAAACACGGCTAGATAAATAAGATTTGGTGGCCGCTGGCAACTTCCTAGATGTGCTGGTCTCTGGAACATCGGGCAGAGTGGATAAGTCATGTAAAGCCATTTTTTGAGCATCCCTGACTTCACTCACATGAATGGCCTCAGAGACAAATACTTGGATGCTTACGGGCTTGGCACACATGCAGTGTCTAATGACGAGGCTACAGAAGTGGGACCAAGGTCCCTGGTAACCCCTCATGCTGCAGTTCCAGACAGGACTTCTAGCAAAGTTACTCATCAGAAAGCAAAGCATTATTTCTGTAAATAAACCTTTTTAACAAAAATAGACATAGACGAAACATATCTCCAGAGGTATATTGTTGCCTGCATTTCGCATGACCCCAACCATGCGCTTTTGGTTTCGAGAATGCTAACAACAACCAGTGGACGGCCCATTACAATGGAGTCATCTCTTAAAAATTTGCTTTGTCTTCAAGCCACTCGTCCGTTCGCCGGCCCCACATGTAGTCATTAGAGCCAATGCCGTCCACGGGTTCACGCCCAGCGGTTGTAGACCTAAACATACAAACCTTGCCGCTCGCATTTCAGCCTCCGTCCAAACGCTCCCGCCTAGGCTCCAGCAACTCAACGGCACCTTATTCTGCCAGGGTCAAACACATGCCGCACTCTACAGTACGGTAACCAAAGCCAGTTCATCTGGTTCACCGTCATACTCCACCCTGCCCCCACAGGTTGCAGGCTCCCGGATGATAAGTAATGCGCTTGACATCAAGAAAAGAGACTTTCTTCTAATCAGCGCTGTCGCGAACATCCTCAATAGTAGAGGTCTACGTGAGGCACATGGCCCTCTTCCACCTCACACTATCCCCGTCTAGCCCACAATTAATACCACGGTGCTCTATACTGTCCTTTTGGATGTATAATAGCCTCATATCTCAGCCAATTCAAGAGGTACGGCTAGTGGTACGACTGGATGGGTGGAAACAGCATGATTTATTGCCCACAAGGGCCGATAGCATTCTTGGTTTTATCTTTACAACTGATCTTACCAAGGTGAGCACGCCCACATACAACAAATTATTCGGATTTGGTAATTCCCAGGTTGTTTGTAAGTTTCCAGTTTCGTCATCTTTTATCCGTCCTTAGCTTCCATCGAACCATAATATAGGGTCTCATGGGGCAATCTTCCCTCCATAATTCGGAGCCATCTTTGGGACAGTTTCCCTCTATTGATGGATCCCCATCTGGCCGCCAACCAAATTTAACGCAACTCTGGCAGCAGACCTTGATCTTATCACTCCAACCCAGTGAGACCCAATCCCAAAAAGGTTGGGCAACTTAGACTGCCTTTAAAAAGCATTCACTAATCGAGACAAGATTCATATGAACAAAAGAGTTACCTAAAACATTGCAAATGAACTGTATTTCTGAGGAGACTGATGCACCTCTCGATTTTCTTTAATTAAGCAACCGTGAGCTCTACTCTCTACCAACAAGGCTGTGGCAGTGGCAAAATTACTGATAACTAACAACTCCCTATCTAGTACACATCACATCTGTCATATTTAGGGGCACATGCGCAAATGACCCTCCACTGATATCATAGGTATTCAATGACTACTTCGGCACCTCGATGAAAACCGATGACAAAACCAATAAACCAATCAAGCCCCTAATCTCCTATGCATGCCGACCAAGGCCCTCATTTCACCCAAGTGATATTAAACCACTGTTGTCAAAATGAGGCCGTCTTTCCACTTTGGACCGGACTACTTTACCCCAGCGCTCTTCAAATTTGCGGGTGCGGATATCCCTTTAACGCTGCGTTATCTATTTATTTTTCCTTAAACAGTGGCACTTTTCCCTGCAATGGAAAACTTCTGTCATTGTCTCAGTTCACGAAAACTATTCAAAGTGGGAAACATGTAACTATAGACCCATAATTAACACCCCATATAATTCATGTACTACGGGAGGAATAAAAAAAGTAGTTAAACAACCTACCCATTAGTTCATGACTTAATTAACGCCGGCCATCATGGTTTCCTTCAAAGAAAATCACGTTCTACCTGCATGACTGGTTTCTGAAACAGTGACGAAGGCTATCAACAAAAGAAAGTGGGTGACTGTGATTTTCTTAGATATGGCAAGTGCTTTTGATTGTGTGCTTCATCGTGAGCTTCTTGCGAAAGTCAAAAGCTATTATATGAAAGCCCCTGCTGGCTTGATTCTTACATATGACCTCCAGAATGCAGGTGGTGAATGTAAATGGAGCTCCATCTAGGCGTCGTCTCATTACTGGTGGGGTTATTCAGAGAAACGTACTAGGTCCATTATTGCTTCTGATGTACAACCACCATGCGAGCGCACAAATACCACATACCTATATGAATCTTTGAAATCAATCAATAAGTCATTTATTCCCCTCACACAGTCATAGACCTGAGTTTGGATCGCTGCAGCATCTTCAACCTCTCTGAACACACCTTGATTTAGGCTGCAAAGGCTAGGGGACTAATTGGACTGGTGCGCTGAACTTTCAGAACCCTGGAGAGTTGGTTGTTAACACATAAAAGACGTAAGACCAACCCTTGATTACTCTTCCATCGTGCGTTCCAATATGCGAAAGAGTGATAGACTTGAACATATGCGAATTGACTTCTGGGCTATTCTTCATAGCTAAACTACAAGGAACGTTGCAAGAAACTACACCTTGATCCTCCATGGCTGCGCAGAGTTCAAATTAATCTCCCTTTTTCATAAGATTATTGATAAATCTCTGTGCCTCTCTGTACCTCAAGTAAGGAATAACTCTTTCCTTCGCTTGCGACGTGCTGCATTCTTGGTGCAATTAATATTAAGAGCAATAATAATATTAACAATCAAAAAATGGATAAGGGGATGTGTGCAACCATGCGTTATTGGAGAAGCACACTGGAAGGTGAAATGAGATGCTGCAAAACAATGGGGAAAGTACAGATAAGCCGGTGAGAGGCGAAAACCAGAAGACTAATTTTTCAAGATTAAACAGTTTTTTGGGTTCGTTTGCGAGCATCGGGCTATGAGTCATTGCGCTTTTTAGCGCACTAAATTTGCGCACTGCTAGCGCAAATCATCGACGGAGCTCAACGGCAGATGTCGAGATTTATCCGGAGTCCCAAAACAACAAGAGCGTTACGTAGTTGACGGAGGTGATAAGGAGATGATGAGCTGTCAATACGACAGTTGGATGGAAGAAGTGAAAACCAGGCGGAACATCAAGCAAAGTGAATATGACAGGTATTTGACAGACAACAAACGGCGGAAAAGATGCTGAAGGTTGAGGAAAACTGTCATGATTGTCTCAAGCCATCTGGAGGAAATCTGTGAAGCTTCCGGAATAACAGGAAACTCCCAAGGATAGTGGTTATATTTACATGCCGATGGCAGTAGGCTCTACTGGGAGGTGCGTCCGATGAGACTTTTGTCTAAGAACACTCCTTAATACACTAGCCAATAATGTCCTCTATGCTGTCATTTTTGTGTCGTAGCGTTTGATCTTATTCGGCAGTACGGCTGGGTAATATGAGGTGCGCGAGCCGTTCCAGAGGCAGTAGTGATCGTTCTTTTACCCAATTGCGAAGATGCGGGTTGAGGTATCCAATGCGGGGGACAGCACTTAGGAAACACTTCGTCGTCAAATATTTCTCCCTATGGAATAAACAATCCGTACACATAAGGATGCTCTATCCTGCTAACTCTACCTTTAAAATTGAAATTAGATAGGCAGCAACCGTTTGATATTTGTTAAGCTTGCACGGTCCTTACATTTTGATAGAAAGATCCTATGGGTCGGACCTAGGGTATTGACTCAAGATAGCGCTCGGGGTTTTATCTCAACTCAATCAACAAGTCCTTGCCGTTTTCAATCCAATTGGACTTCACAAGTCCATATCACTGTTGGTAGAGGCAGAAAAACTCCATCAGTGAAACATTACCCACGCGATTTTTTGCCGAACATTCGACATCATTTATTACGTAGGAAGCAAGGCATATAAAGAGATAAGTGTTCATATCAGGTTCACACTTATGCCTGAACAAAGACTAAATGTCCTCACCTAAACCCTTTCTTTTGGATGCATGTGACAGTCACCCCATTCCAAGCGCGAAGCTTGGCAACAACTAATGCGACATTCGACGTAATATTTGACACTTCTGGGCACTATTTTTCTACGCACCATAGCCCTCAGCTGGAACACCTCCAGGCTACCATCTTTCTCCCTTTTGGCTTTCCATATATGCACGGTGGCACGCGGGTCTTGCCAGGAGTTTACTATCCAATCTCTGGCCCCATCCTCGCGCGTCTCAACACAACGTGAACGCAAAATTATGCAAGGCCCATATAAACTATCCCAAGACGGACAAATACGATGTTCCCCACGGGCCGCGATGAAGTGGACATTGCTGTTAATCTGTGTAACACAAAAAACTGATGACTTTGTTGCAAGTCTGCTTAGAGATCGAGAACACAGTCTGATCTCCGACGCTTATTATTCTTTGACCGGACAAGTCCCCCCATTTATACAGCCTTGTTGCTGGAGCATTCCGACCGTGGGTAACGTGCCCACCACCTTGACTTCTAATCACCACGAAGGCACCCACACGAGAATATTTGCTTCGAATGCTGCCGCCGTTGTTTACTGACAGCATCATCCCTAAATTTCCCCTCGACAACCGCAGCTGCCAGTTTATCGGGAACCGCAATCATCTAGGCCCTCAGACATAAACAAATGAAGCAGAGGGACTCGTTTTCGTTTCACACTGGTTTTCCAATATCGGACGTTATTCAAAGTACGGCTTGCTAATCTTTATTTTGCTATTGACTGCTGCCAATGATCCCCTTTTTCATGTAATCAAACAATGGTTCGCCACAACCCTTCATCAATGTTTTTCGCCCCTCTACATTTCCAAAAGGCTCTTAATAGTTTCTCGGTTGCAAAATCCACGGTAAAATGACCTGCATTCTTTTTCATCATCATTTTAATACTGGGTATCTATCGGCCATCATCACTCCTCCCTTCCAGCTGTTTTGGTCCGTTTTGGAAATATTCGCACCACAAGCATGGCCTTCAAATGCTTCCTTCATTGCAGTTTACCTTTATGTCCATTTTACAGACTCATGAAACCCGACTACTGCTGACATATCTTGACCCCCGTCGCCAACCTCCGATTGAACCATGTTCCTGTGATGCATGTTATTGGTGCGTATAAACGCCTTGTTCCTCATAGAAAAACACTTTGTTATTTTTCCTCGTTTGTCCTCACTTGTGTACTTACCTCTTCCATCCAGCCGGTAGTACCCGTGTGACATTTGATCAGGCAACCAAGCATGTTTCTTAGAGTACTGGAGAAATATACCAGTAAGTATACGTTCCTTTTGGTTTTGACCATTTACGAACCAATCATCATATCACCACTGTCCTTCGTCTCCTCAGTCTAACCTTTCTGTCCATCAGATAGCGTTCTTGACGTTTGGGAATTATGGCCATACTTCGAAATTCGTCAATGAGCTCCGATCATGTTTTGGTCCAGCGATACACACTTTTAGTACAGTCAAACACTAAAGACTAGCGGTCCACCGCTCAGGAACAGTTCCGGGGAATTCTGTATAATGTTGTAAAACGGCTTGCTCAGTTTTCATTTCTGACTGCAAAACTGCATTTCGCATTACTTTACATTATTTAATCCTAAATTCCTCATACTTCTCGGGTAATTCATGGCTGTGCACATCCCCAAAATCTCTTAACTCCGTTATTTACTTTATCACCCGATCACCCCTGCAGAATTCATGTTGCCTCGTGAATGCCTTTCGCTAATCGTGAGGCATATATTATTATCGTTATTGTTAGATTAAGCTGCAGCAATGACCGCCAGTTTTCTACCATAAAACCGGAAGTCTGCCGGATCATTTTGGTCATCTAACCATCACTAACCCCCTCAAACTGAACCGAGGCGAATGGGACTGTGTATCTCGCCCTCGAGGTATTTTTGATCCTTTTGGCGATTTCCATTAAATAAGGCCTGGATGGCGACGTTGAATAGGATTTCACACCATCGGAAAATCTCTCAACATCCGAAACTCGTAGATCGAACATTTTATCAACCATCGTGCCTTTTTAATTTCCGAAGTGCTGCAAATTGTTCTTTGCTCCTGTGACCTCACTTTCAAAGTGGAACACAGAAGTACATGCGGTGTTCCCACCGCTCGAGTGTCCGTCACTGAGAATAGTCCTTTTTTAATCCAAGCATCTTTCTGTTTTTAACCAGTTTGCTAGGAACCATTTTCAGTGGTGTCATTCAAGTGTCATGCATTACCTCTGCACCGACACGTTTCTTCTTCAGTTTTAACCATTTTCATAGTTTTTGCAAAACGTCACTTATGTCGTAAATGTGTCTAATCACACGATTTGGCAAATACGTCGTACGGGGAATTGATAACCAGTGAATTTTTTCAATCATAATGCCAAGACAAATGGGCACTGTGGAAGTGTGGTTAGGGTAAACAGGCAGCATGGGCACCTAATAGAAGCAGCCAATAGAAGGAGCTTTTGAACAGCACGTAGCCAAAGCCAATTCCCGAAGCAAAACACAATTGATCCGTAAATTCCGAGATACTGAATTATAAAGTTCATCAATAAGCAAATACAAACGAACCTCAAATATGCGATCATGAAGACTCTAAACGGAAGCTGCTGTTACTGTAAGGAAATAAAAGTAACAATAAAATTTCATTTCTCGGACATCGCCAAGAAACCTGCATTGTGCACAATCATAACCTGAGACCACATTGACAAATAAGCAAAGAAATGAAGCACTCATGAATGAGGAGTGGAAAACCTATAAAATAAGGAACCACACTTCTGCTGATTCGTATCCGCATGGTATGGGCACAAGCGGCAATGAATAACCTCGCTGGAGGTTGACGGGAACCCCTCGACAGTGACGTTATACATGCTTTCCTGATCATCTCTTGGGCCGCCATATGCACTCAGCTGACTGGACGCGTCGCCAAAGCCCTGAGCAGATTTTTATTTGACCAGATTCCTGACTGATGAAGATAGAAGCGAACATAATGGATGCAATCCGCCAACCTGCCTGCACCCGCACACTACCACTGCAGAGCTGCCTGTCCGGTGCGCGCAGTCCAGAGCGATGGGTCTGACCGCGCCCCACACTATTATGGTAACGTCGGATTACATGAGGGATAAAGGATAGAATGTGAATATGGTGTTGGCAGGACCAGCCAGTCATTGGGCTTGTAGGAGTTCATAATCCCTGGCCAGTCAAAACCACGGTAGCCAGAATATGGAACAACCGTTTATGTCTAGGCAGAAGTAAACGGCCAGAGAAAGAAGACAGCAGCCGCCTAGCTTTGGCCACAATTGCAGATTATGAAGCGGTCAATCGTGCGAGCAAAGCAGAATAGAAAACTGAGTATGTGCAGCCAAAAAGACACTTCCGATGGCGCTGTTAGCAATGCCGGATAAGTGGGTGTGCAAAGACAGATGTGCAAGCGACTCCAAAGTTTAAACCGTGTGCAGACATCACCAAAAGAAAAATATGGCAATATATAGAGTCATGTGTCAGAAAACTGCGGCAGACGCAAATATGAACCGAGTTACGAGAAAAAAAGATGCACTAGGGGCTGACCATAACCATCCTAAAAATATCACGTTTAAAGGGTTGAAACGGGGCTCGAAACAGTTGGAACGCCAGGAATGGTGAGAAATAGGATGCAAGGAACTTGGAGACTGTCAGCAAGAGCTTGATCTCTTTGGTCGAAAATTCTGTCACTATGCTGCAGTAACTTTATCCATATAAGGGGGTAAGTGGAGCAGGAGGAAGTAACCACGGGCACGCCATGTAGGTGTTAATTATATCTTGTAAGATGTTTACACGATTATTGAGATCCATTTTCCTTTGCGCAATAAACGAAAAGATACCATCTACTTGTTTTATAAAACTCAACCCAGTTTCATACTTTCCACCCCCAGGTGAAAATGGGTGAAGAAGATTAATCATAGAAGATACAGTAACTGCTCTAGGTACTTCTTTTTAAATGCGGTAGATGATGGTGATGAAATGAGTGACTTTTGGGGAAGTCTGTTCCCCAATAATGAACGTTTACCAATAAAAAAATTGGATTTGACAGGTGCCACTGGCACCGTAAAATTAATAGTGAACTGTGTATTTCGGAAGCAGTATGGAAATGGGTTTCTAACGCGAAAACGAAGAGCAACAGGTTAACGTTTTTCCATTGCAGCCAAGAGAGACCTGATTTGAGCAACTCACGGTCCTCCATGTAATTTGGGTTTGCGGAATAGCCAATAAGCTGCCTGGTAAAGTCACGCTGGACTGCTTCCGTTGCAGCTGTGTAGCAGTGCCTCATATTCTAACAGATTATAAAGCAATACTCCAAGCAAAGCCTGACGTGGGTTTTAAAGTAGGTGTAGTTTGCTCTTTTTCAACTTCATAGTCCTGTGTGGTGGCTTCACAAATTTATTTGCTTTCAAAAATTTTGTGAGAGCATGTTCCGAAAAGCTTATTGTTCAAGAACAGTTTATCCCCAGGTGCAAACTTGCCTGTTAACATGCATGATTTGTCTATAACTTTCGAGGCACGGTGCATTTTTTGCACCCCGAGATGCTGCTTTCCACCATCTGGTCGATCGCCCAGGACTTCAGTGACGCGAAGACTTGAGATAGGTTACTTAAGGTGGATTCCAAGTCTTCGGCGAAAATTGTAGACAATTGTGCATCGTCAGCGAAGAGTAAAGTGGGGCCATTACGAATGGCGCCGAAGACATCACTGACGTACAAAAAGAGGGCCCAATACGCTATCTAGGTTTAAGCCGTTAGTCACTAGTCAAAGTTCAGACATGAAACTACTTGCTCGGACCACCTGGTTTCCAGACGAGATATGTGATAAAAACCACGATATGATAGGATCAACGATACCGCAGGGTTCCGTTTTATTCGGCGAATTACGGTGGGAAACTTTGTCAAAAGTCCTCATCATGTTCAAGATGATGGCTATAGGCTGAGCTGCCCGTGTTCACGGCCTTAATGATAAAGGTTGAAATAGCCAGTAGTGCAAACATCGCAGGATTTATTAAGAAGAAAACCATGTTGCCCGATGTTAATTTGTTCATCCTCTAAAACATACGCGATTAAACTGTGCTCTATCAAAGATTCCATAATTCTAAATACCACAGCCACGTGGTTGATTTCGCGTTGATTGGCGTCATTAGAATACCTGCCCTTTTTTGAAACTGATAGTTTTCCTTTGTGAATGGAGGGTGCGGCATTAACCAATGAAACTGAAGACGTTTACCTACAAAACTGAGATATGGCTCTCACCTAGCGAGAAGACAGCCGGAGGTAGTTGGTATGGTCCAGATTAGTATCCAATTTTGGTTTTTACAGTCAGCTTGGATACGTCCTTCGGAAGAAATGCAATTGTCAATTACCACTCTGCAGTCAAGAAAATTCGGCATGAGGTAGCAGGACTATCGCCATTTATCAGAGAAGGCGCAAAAGGACTACTGAATGCAATCTCTTTTCAGTTGTTTACCCAAATGTCGTTGTGAATGATATATACAGCCTGAGTGGCTGAGGACAGCGGAGAAATAATTTTGCGTTTAGGCAGTTTCACCGTCCCTTCGTTTGAGCTGAACTGTTCTAAAGCTGATGTTGACTAAGAATTAGACGACTTATTTGCAGAAATAACGAAAACTCCGGTTTCTGGAAATTCTTGCTGGAGTTTAGCAAGCTTGCGGTTTAGTAGGTCACAAAAATTTCTTTTGTGGGACGGCAAAACGGTAATAAAGCACTTGTGCAGCTCGGGATGCAGCTTTCCTACGGCCACTTGCAGTTCTCATATTAGAGAACGAGTGCCAATAAGAGTTCATGCTATAGTAGGTTAACGAATCCCGCTAACTCTGAAGTGTGGCCTTGAATTTGTGGGCGGGCATCTACCGCGGAGCGGCAGTGTGAGCAATCAACTAACGGGCAGATGATCACAGCTTGTTAAACTGGTCTCGGTAGAACTTTGAAAGTGTGGCAAGCCTATAAAAAATATCAAGTCACGAACATTGCGGCTCCATATTGAATCGCTTACGTGATGGGTCTAACCCACTTGGTTAATACCTCCAGGGAAAGGAAGCAAGTACTATGGTTTTGGCAATAACTAGGGGATGGATGGACGCATCCATCCAGAAGGCCTTCCTTACTCAGCTCACCTCTGGCAAACGGGTTCTTGGACAATGTTCAGCATGATATCCTGCCACAATGTAGTTGGTATGGGTTCCCTGGCAGACAGGGCAGCCACCTCCGCACTGGTTTTGGCGGCTTTTCCTGAAATGTTTGTAATTGGGATTAATTACGGCATTGCCCGCAGTGTGACCATGAAGCGAGATATTAGAATATGAAAAAATGGATGCATTTCATCATTCCTTAATATAAAGTATTTGCCAAAAGTAGTGATAACTTTCCGGAAGAGCCCTTTCCACCGGTCGATGTTTTAGTGGATGAGGCCGAATCACTCGTTGATTGAGAATACTATCCATTTTTTTGGAATTTTTCTGTGTCTCTCATGTGACTTCCATTGTTTGGAATTGTGTTGCATATTTGGAATGTAGAAAGCCTTGGTTCATGGCAGAATGGTGGTAAACCGGTAAATAGTAACTTAAAGTGGATGGTAGATGATCCGTTAGACGAACAGGACAGGCTACTTAGTGGATGGTTAATTCGTGGACCGGGGTAATGCTATCCGGCATCAACAACTCCAGCCTCATAGAAATTTATCGCCGCGGGCAACAGTAACAGCAAAAAATGGAGGGTGGGAAAACGGACGAGCTACGTCGCCGGTGTTCGTGGGTATAAAAAAGATATCAGGGACAAGGTGTCCTTGTGAGTTAGCCCACTTTAAGTCATTTGGGGAGGTCAGGATGAGACACATGCAAGGGAGTAGTGCATGGGGTTAAGTTCGGGAACGAAAAGGAGGCCCGTAGAAGCGGCACGTTTTAGAGCGGGGGAGTTTCTTGGGCATGACAAGGACACCCGTGAGCTATGGATACCCGTTGTCCATAAGTGCATCGGGTTGAAAGTAAGTTTACTTCCACCGTATGCTGGGCGGCACGAATTGGGATGGTAGTAGGGCCAAATTTACCTGGACGGAATAGTACCTGACGGCACCCGAGAAAGGTGACGGGATGCTAAGTGTTGGGCCAAATAGTCGCGCGCATGAAGAAAATTGTGTCGCTGTTGGTGTGAGTGAAAGGTGGAATCCAGGTAACATGGGGATCCAATCTGCGCTTTGCATCTTGATAGATTCGGGATTATAGAGCTCAGTGGTTTATCTGTTGAAGTAGCACAAGACAGTTAGCCAGCATTTTGCAGTTTTTAATGAAGGGTGCGCATTGTCATTCCTTAGATGTAGTGTACATCGTTGACATCTCTTTTGAAAGCACCCTTGGGACGTACTGACTGGGTTTGGAAGAGGGAAGATTTGCTTTCTGATGTGGATGGTTTAAGTTACAACATTTTACGTGGTGGTTGATAATGGGGTGAGAAGGGTTACCGTCTAAGTCTACTTCAAACTTCAAAGGAAATTTTTGGTAGGTGAATCTGAGTGAAGGTTTGGTGGTGCAGGGGTAAGTAAAGAAGACCTATTGATCTATACTGTCGGATAAGTAGCACTACTTTTGGAGACCAAGCACCCCTCGTTGAAGCGACGTTTTGTCTTCCGCTAACCTAGTAATTATCTACAGGTTATTGAAAGTAAAGATCTCTTTCTTTCTGGTAAGTTTACGTACGACCTCTTCGTCCCGGAACTGCATTGAGAGCAGGCAGAGGTTTTAAGGCATCTTTCTTCGCAGTCGAACAAAGTGACTAGAGAAATGGCTCATGTCGCATGCTTACAGTTTGAATTTTTGACCTACTGAGGTTAACGGTCTGAAACGTTAGATATCAGGACATTCTTGGTGTTGTGGATATACCCAAACAGCTCAAATTACACTGAGTCCGTGAAACGACTAGCCTCGGAAAGATCGATCATGGAAGGATTTAACGGTGGCTCGATTGGTTGGGAGAGCGGAGCTTCTTTGTGAAGGCTGCCTTTGCTGATGTCAGCCACGTCTGTCCGTGAAACGTTGCATGGCGTAATAAAGGAATTCCTGCTAAGCGCATCTGCAATCCCGAGGTGCATATCTGTAGATTTCATACAGTTCATTGAAGAATTTCTATTTTTTCTGTTTTATTCCCCGATGTTTACTCATAGGGGCAAATAATTTTCACCTTTGCTTAGCTAGCCGGCTACCAGCTAGCTGTTACTTTACGTTCCGGGAGCAAGGACAACAATTTTATACTCATCCTGGAAATGCTTTCCCGACGTCCCGTGGACTATATGATAACCCATTTTGCCGTTGCTTTTCCGCATATGATCTAAAACCGTTTACTTTACATGGCTTTTCCGCGTGTCCCTCCACTGCAAATTTACGTCGCACAAGCAGATTCCCGGCATGGTGTCAATCGACCATACACTTGTGATAAAACCTTGAAAAATTTGTGGTTAGGTCTCTTAAGCCTTCAGTCATCGGCGATGAACCTTTGCCCTCGCTATCCCAAGTCTGCTTGACTGCAACATTCGAAGAGATCGCACTCTGCGGACCACAGCGCCTCTGGAATTGTGCATTCGCGGCCAAAGTGTCAGGAAGCCTCCATCACTTGCACTAGTCCTTTAAATCCCGTCAGCCGAACCTGCCCCCTGATTAACGGTTACCCCGAAGAGCACCTTTTTGAACCTAGGTGGAAAGGACACAGGCGCGGCCAACTCTGACTTCCTGCCGCAGCTCGAGTTGGTTTCTAAAGGAGGCTGACGGGCCAATACTTCTCTGGTAAACTGGAATTTTTGGGCCTTGGTTCCATGTTTCCAGCGAATGCAGGTCAGCCACTCCACGGGATCACAATTCACTTCTATTTTCGGCTAATCTCACGTACCTCAAAACTTCAACCTTTGTTCCCTTGTACATAACTTTGAGCCTGTTGCGCTAATAGCATAAAATGACTCTTAGGTTTGTGCAGGTGATGAAGCGCATTCGTTAAATTGGCCAAAACCGCTGCGAGTCGGTTGATGGAACTGAAACATTTTGCGTTCTGCACTATGTTTACCTCTAAAACTGCCGCTGAAAAGCCGAAATTGGGACCTATACTGAATTCATTGGTGCTACTGGAGCCTTGGTCAGCGACATCCCAAATCAAGTCATCGTAAACATACCACGGCAGAGTAATCGGCTTTCAGTTGCCTGACAATGCGCACAAATCTCTTTTCAGTTTTGTCATTTGCAAACGAAGATCTCAGCACTTTTGTGCCATCTGTTCTCCTCAAACTGCACGGAGGTACTTCCCACAACAAGTTACTTTCGGGATCAATAGGGCATCACAACCA
The DNA here is from genome assembly GCA_008360955.1 of Fasciolopsis buskii. Taxonomy (NCBI): domain Eukaryota; kingdom Metazoa; phylum Platyhelminthes; class Trematoda; order Plagiorchiida; family Fasciolidae; genus Fasciolopsis; species Fasciolopsis buskii. The sequence continues at coordinate 13,170 of LUCM01002595.1, read as the reverse complement.
GGTTTACTCTTGCACAGTCGTTGTGGCGTGTGTCCCGAAAATGCCTCGGGAAAAGAAACCCAAGAGGATCGTGCAATTTGGAGGCAGATAATAAAACCCCATACCTGTAACCAGTAGGTTCGTCGTTTTCGGTCGGAAAACGAATTCTTCGGCCCTGGAAACCCACTGCTTCCCGAGATAAATTCAGAAAACGGTTTTGCCCTGCTCCTTCATTTGCCAAGATGACCCCGGGATCGTTTGATACGCAATTTGGAAACCATCTTTCATTAGCGATTAATGTCGTCGACACCACCACCTGTTCTTTGGTCGAATCCTCGTCACCGAGGGAACTGAGGCAGTCGCCAGCATAAAACCGCTGGCAACACTATGTACCACAGCCATTTTTTGGTTCCCCGTGTATTTTAGCTTTCTATTGCAGTGGGTAATTTACGAAAAAATGGACGATACTGTCCCGAGTGGGCGGGACTTTTTCCTGAACTCCGCCATGTAGTTTTCATTCCACCACCAGAAGCTCAACTCCTTTTCAACTTTGTCCGGTACCGACCCTGCAAGATTATTCCGCTAACATCTGCAGGTATTGCCTCTTCACCCACTAGAAAACAACATGGAAACTCGACCACTGGTGAAATGACACCTAGTCCCTGCATCACCGCACTTTTGTTCAAGGGCCTTCGAACTTAAGCTGCGCAATGGAATGCTGCGCAAAGTCTCTCTGTTTTCTTAGGGTTTCGCACAGGATGGTAAGGCAAATATCACATTCATCCTCTTGTGATGGAAGAAGTCATTTTTTGCTTCCCCAACGGTTTTCTAGTACACAATCGTTTCTGAGTATCGTTTTGACAGCTGTCTGCTACGACAAAATCTTTCTTGCATTCGCAACAAACTTTGAAGCATTTACGCCTTGTTATCCGCGATGTGTTCGCCCTAAGGATACCAAAAAGGAGTACCTGGAAACTATGTTGAAGAACTCCTGTCCCGTCTTGCATGGACTTCCATGCCATAGGGTCCTCTTTCAAAACAATAGGAAGATTACCTCCGATATCGATAAATCCCTCATTTTCTCTCAGATTTAGTCGTTCCTCCGCAATTTCGGGCCCTGTAGTGATGTACTTGACCAGATACTTTTCACATGGGGGGCAGTATGTAATCCTCTCAGTGCCGCATACCACGTATGCCATCCAAATATCACCGACCGTCGGCTCCATAATAGTATGCCTTCCACGTGGTATAAAGGTCCATCCTGATGCATCTTGTCTCGAACATCAGAGTTCCGGCAAACTTGAAAGGCTACCCAAAAATGTCTCCCAAAAATTTCTTTGCCCTGGCGTATCCATTAAAAGCCCTCAACATAGAGTGTTCAACATTAGTTCCTTGCTCGCCCTCGACAACACTGCGTAAGTAACAATATTCTCTACCACGGGCTCAATATCTTGGGTTCAATGAAACTTTCGAACCGCGGTACTGCACAAAAAGCCTGCCGAAAGTCTAAACCTGCAACCCGGAGATTGAGCTGGAGGAGGGAGGTGCTTGACTAGTGTGTACTGGCTGCTTTCTATTCCACCCACGTCCTCACAGTGATCACCAACAGGAAATTGTTCTGTCCACTGAGACCCGATTTTGCTATTTTGGTTTGCTATTCCACGGCCCCTCACTGTCTCTCTACTTCCGCAACTCCAAGCTTGTGGACATCGATGGACCAGTAGCCAATATCACCAAACCCGAATCGCAACTGACAGAACCAGAACATGTAACAGACCTAACGGAATCAAAAGCACCCAGAGTTTTACTGGAGGCTTGTCAGGCTGCATTAGTAGTTTTTTTTCATTGCGAGTGTTCCCTCGTTATGAAGTGGCAAAGTAGACAGTTGTGAAAAGCGCTGAAGTAAGGCCCAGCAAGCACAGGTTCCCAAAACATTAAAATTGAGTGGCAAATTATAAAAGCAGTTAGTGCCAAATTGTGTCCCCAGTGCGAGCACATAAAAGTTCATGCAAACAAAGCATGTGCAAGATAAAGACCCAACGTCATTGGACGCCAGTGACCCCATGGATCCTGATAAAAAAGTTGTCTTTGGAGAAATTTTTCAGCCATGCGTTACAGGCATTTTGTATGATATTACCACAGGCCCCGCCCTTAAATCAAGATTTAACACCTGCATTAGCAAACCCCGGAGCTTATGCGAAGGTAGCTGGCCCAATTAGTAGGGTGGTTGATTAGACCGTGCCAAACGAAATAGAAATTATCCCACGGATGTTAATACCAGCCCCGGTGTGATGATAACATGAGAACACCAAGGCGAAAAGGTATCCAATTTACGCCCAGCTTCTCAAAATAGAGGATCTAGTGGCTATGTAGTCGGCTCATTTAGGGTGAACTGATGAGCAGGACAACTCCGACACTTTCAAATACGAAATTAACTAATAAACATGGTTCCAAGACGCAGAAATTTGATCATCAACCGGGAGGAACATTTCGGCAGCGGGTCAGCGGGCAGGAATTAGCTTGGCCGCATGCTCGTCAAAGATATACTGACGATTGTTAGCGGTACGTCGTCCAAGGGAATTCGGCATTTAAATAAGGAAAGACTACACAACATCGGACTATCCGTAAGATAGTTAGTAAGCAAGGACTATCCTGATGGAGGTCAACAAAGAGATTGCCTGAGATCTGGCAGGTTTCAGTGCGCTCACAGATGAACAGTATACAGGAGGCACGTATCAGATAGCACATCATAGGCCAAGGGGCTATATAAAAGCTGGACCAATGCAGGGCGGAACCAAGCAAGAGAACCTACGGGCCGTTCCCAAAATAGGGAATGTGCCATTGAAAGGAGACGCCGAGGTCCATGACACGCTCCCAACGTTCTCCGACAATAGTGGTGAGTGAAGATTTACTGGAAATCTATGGCTATGAAATCTGCCTACAGTTGTGAATGGAATCAATGCCTGAAGAAATTGCAGCATCCTTCGGGGGTCTCGAAGCTCCGGCGGACTAGGTTATTCGCGAAACGTTCATCGAAAGCCCTAGAACAAACTGCATTGCCAAAATGAATCAAATATCTGGGTCTTGCGCACGAGAAGTAAAACCGGATTGGAGTATGAGTAGTCATGGATAGGGGTAAATATAGTGGTTAAACATCAAGAAATATAGCATATGGGAACCATTCCTGGAAGTGAGAGAGACAACCAAAAATAATAAGGCGCGGTCCTGTCGCTGGTATGGTTTCATTTTATTGACTTTTGTGTACAATAAATAAAGTCGCGCAGCAGTCAAAAATGTGAGAGCAAAAAAGGTATTAGGAGGGAAATAAACAAACACAATAAAAATGCACTCATTGCCTCGTAAAAACAAACAAATGAACTTATCCAAGAATAATCATAACGTTATGACAAGTTGCTCGGGAATTCGGCTGAAACCCTGTCGCGGTTTGTCAAAATTCGTGCTAAATATGAGACAGCGAATTTTCCAGAGATGTTGATGCTGGACGGTATGAAACGAAAGCGGGTAGTTAAGAAATATGAAGGCGACACCGTGAAAGACCGCTGTGCAGAGGATGTGTGGAGTCAGAAACAATTTGTGAGCAAATTTCGCACATGCTGATAAGTGTCGACCATATAATAATAATGTATATTTCTCCATTTGCAAGAGGCATGCGTAAGGCAAGATAAAATTTTTGCAAGAATGATGCCCGGAAAATGTAAATGATAGAAATTATTGGGGAGCAATACTGAGTTATTGTTGAAGCTCACTGGAAAGTGAAATAAGATGATGCAAGGCAAAGGGGAAAGTACAGGTAAGCCAGTGAGAGGCAAAGAAATAGAGAGCTAATTTTTCAAAACCAGAATGAATTTAATGGGAATGTTTACAAGCAGCGGACTACGAGTCATTTCGTGTTTAAGTGCAATAAATGTAGTCATTGCTAGCGCACAACATGGACGGAGCTCAAAGGCGAATGCCAAGATATGGCCGGAGTCCCCAAACGTCGGGAGCGTTACGTAATGGACAGAACCGTTGAGCTGAAGAGATGACAAGCAGTGGCAATGCAGTAATTGGATGGAAATGGTGAAAACCGGGGAGAACGACGATATGTAATTGAAAACAAATGGCCAAAAAATGCTGAGGGCGGAGGGTGACTCTCAAGATTGCCTTAAACTATCTGGAAGAAATCTGTGAAGCTCCGGATAGGGAACTCCCAAGGATAGCGATTATATTTAACATGCGGCGATTGGCGAATAAAGCTCCCTAGCGGGAGGAGCGAAGATATAAGAGGAAATTCTTAATTAAGAACTGGTCTCGCTTAAGTTACACTGGACAGAATGTTTTCTCATTGTGGTATTTTGTTGGCGCAGCGTTTTGATTTTAGTCAGCTAAGTACCGGTTGGGGGAATATGAGGTGCGCCAAGCCGGTCCGGCAACAGTGGGTAATCTTCTCTGCTGGTTTTATCCATTAAAGCAATCGATGCGAGTTGAGACATCCAGTGCGATAACCTGGAGGCTAATTTTCGGTGTTGTTACGGGCTCAGAACTCAAGCTCCAGCACTAGCTAACAGTGTTCCTAACAGAAATGATTCTTAGAGTGCAGATTTGGAATCCCATTACATAGGATGGATGCTGTTTGCAGCGCGTCTTCGTCTGCGGATTGCGAGTTTCCGAAACGAGAGAGAAGCAGTCTGTGCCTTGGTGGTGCCAGCTTGGAGTATGGTGTATTATCGTATCTCGTCGACAATCTAAATAATATGATTTGATGCGAGGTGCATTGCGCATGGCATATGATCAAATTTTTTACTCAGGATGTGCACAGGAATAGCAAGGATGATATGAAGCTGGAATGGGATACGGATGTGGGAGCAATTATGAGTTGTTCCAGAGGCTCACTGGAAGGTTAATATCTAGACTGCTCTACAGATTGGACTGATCCATGTAATGCAATAGGGATACAAGTATCAGTGAAAAAAATCTCAATTTTTTAAGGCTCGAGTAAATAGTTTTTACTTGGGACTGTTTTGCAAGTAAGCGTGGACATACGAGTCATTTCGTTAGTTTAGTTGCACTTAAATGTGCTCACTGGCTGGCACAAACTGGACCCGGACGCCCGACTGGTTTGGTATTTCTTGATATATGGCTAGAGACACCAAACGTCGGAAATGCGTTCATTAATTGGACGGAACGCTGAAGTACTGAAGAGACGAACAAACAGTTTGGTAATGCTGGTACTTGGATAGAAGTGGTGAAAATCCAAGACGGTATACGTCCAGGCCAAATTTGGATTTTGAGATACTAGCTAGGACAATCGTAATTGATCCATAAAAATGTGGAAAAAGATTGGTCTCATAGTATCTGGAGGAACATTTGTCGAAGCTTTTAAGGATGCCGAATTCCAAGTGATATTGAATTAATATCTACATACGGACATTGTGTGTAAGCTGTACTCGAGAGTCTGTCAGATAAGGGCAGGTTATGTGCGTATAGAACACTTCCTAGAATACAATAAGCCATAGAATGTCCTCTATGGCTTCATTATGCATTGTCGCATCTTTTTTGATCCTATCAGCTAGTACGGTGTGGGGGATTTATGAGGTCTGCGTTAGACGTTTCGGATTTGTCAGCAGGCTAATCGCGAATTTTATATCGATCTCAGAAATGGCTGAGTTTGACATTCCAGTGCGACAATCCGCGTAGTTTACCCGTTTGATCGGGCTCAGAAGCGAGGAATGATACTGTTAGCAGATTCGGAATCTCTCGAGTACGAGGACAGAAGCGTTAGCATAATCGTCTGGCTGCGGTATGCGACATATCATGAAAAGCAATGAGAGAACGATAGTCCTGGCTTGGGTGCCAGCTTGGGTGTTATGTGTGCATTATTGGATCCGCAGCAACAATCAAACCTACAGCATAGTAGGCGTCTATTCTAGAATGAGGCAACGGTAGCAATGTTTCTAGCGTAGTATGAATGTTTAGGGGTCTGCTAAGAACTCGATCCTCCTCAGCTCTGCCATAGTCATTTAATGAGTGTGATAAGTGGCATGAAGAGCCGAGAGGTTAGCACAGGCTGTGTGTTTAAATCACAGGATGTGAGTCAGAGCCTATGGATCCTACAAATGAACGTACGCTGACACTTTTCGTCTACCACATTGGGCATTTTGAGAGTTAGTGAAGCATGGGTAACATCCTACTACATAAGGGTTAGGTCAAAAAAGTTACATTAGTGGGGACGTGTAATAAAGTGAAGAAGTTAGAAGTGTGAAAGCCGAATCCCTTGGTGGTGATTCTCTTAGCAAAGAAAATAGATCACAAACTAATATTCGTATCCCATGTTCGTCAGGCCTCGTCTAGTCCAATGGTTAGGCTCGTTGTCAGGTTAATTAAAATACTGGAACATACGTAGCTTGTGTCCAGATTCGGTGCTTATGAACTGGGTGCTATAATTCTTAGGGCAGACCGCAGGGAACTAGGGAGTTTGTTCACAATTTAGAGCAATAGGCCAACTGTGAAGAATTTAAGCCCTGATCGATAGTCCGAGGTCAGGGTTATTCTTAACAGTAGTATCTACCAGAAGTGATATGGGGACGATCGGCGTCGCGGTGACGTTTGTAGTAGAGTGGACAATATATGGCAAAAGATTAAAGAGAATTGTAAGGTTTAATTGACTCGACGCAGCCACAATGGTTCAAGTCCAAGCGCTCGCATCTGGCCCTGTAGTTTAAGCTAAATGAGGGACCTAGGAAGAATTCCTAGTGGGATGCACGCTGCACATCTCGATTGCAAATCGATCGACTTTACGCATTGCGTAAGATAATCGGCAGTAATCGAGTGGGGCCTAGCATGGGACTTGAAGGTAATAATTCTGCGTCTTTATTGCGGAATGCCTTAAGATAAATTGCGGCGGTTCTCTTAGCTATAGCGGTCTGATAGTGGGCCTGCTCGTGGAATTGAAAGAGCAGGAGTATTGCAACCCTAAAGTCCTTAACTGTTGTGTGATACAAGGATTGGCAATGTTTGTTTATGGAGAGGGCGGCCCCGAGGAACCATGGCATTTATATGTTTATCAGATGAGCTTTTGTCACGCAGAGACCTTCATAAGCCCTTGGAACACCAGTTATCAAGAGATCTAAGATCTTCATTGATAAGTGCAAGAGTGGAGCTGAATGAAGCCAGCCTCAAAGAAGTAGACTATTTTAATGTCATCGGCAAACAGGAATGGTGTGCTCATGACGAATAACTTTAAAAGAACGTCATTAATGTATAGCAGGAACAGGGGGACCTAGACGCTTCGTGGAATGACCCCGACTGGTAATAGGCAGAGGGCTGGGAAAAATAACCGTTAATATTTACTCTACCTAGAGGCGATCAGAAAGGTAGGATGATAGCCAAGATCAGAAGGGATTTTTATCCCATAGTCTATTTTGGCCAGAAGTCGGGGAGTGGAAAGCGGTCAAACGCTTACTGACATGTCTCCAAAAGATCATGAGCATCGACCGGTGGGACTCGTACTTTTGGGTGACCCCAGTTCAAGAAGTCAAACTGGACAGGTGAAGACAGGAATCGGCCCTCAGGAACGTGTTGGGAGGGGTTGATAAAGTTTGTGAGTAGTAAGAAAATTAACCAGTTTTTCTGTCACAATCTTTTCCATAAGCTGGATGGAACTGGAGTGTGGTTAATGGGGCCGAATTTTTCAAGGTTCATGCATGTGAAATTTTGGATGCGGGACAATAATGGATGTTTTCCATTGTGACGAAAAAGTAGAGGCCAGACATGGAGAAGCGAGAAGAGATTTAAAAGAAGCAGTGGAAGATCTGGACCAGCGGTGCGAAATAAGACTGGTGTGGACCATCATGGCCAGGCTGTGGGATGGCCTGGCCTATTTAATCACATTGTTACATATAATCCGTAAAATGTGGTAACTAGAATTGGCAGCGATTTTACGGGAATTTGAAGGATTGGAGCCGCCAAAAACGATCTATTCAGCCTTGCCAAGCCAGTGAAGAGGATAAGATGACCTGAAGAGCGAGGAGTACACAGGCTGAAGCTGTTTAAAACCACGGGATGTGATGAGAGCATGGATATATGAAGAAGTACCTCGATATTTTCGTCAGCACACCCTGGAGAGGCTCAGAAGTTTAGTTGTTAAGCCCTGGTGCAGAGGACACATCACTACAAGGGAGGTCAAAAAGTGCATTAGCGGGATAAAGTGAGAAAGTAAGAGGTGAAGCTTTTGACACGTCTAAAAAGATCATGAGCATCGACCGGTGGGAATCGGTACTTTGGGTGACCAAGTTCAAGAAGTCAAACTGACAGGTGAGACAGGATCGGCCCCTCAGGAAGCGTGTTGGGCGGGGGTTGATAAACGTTTGTGAGTAGTAGAAATTAACACAGATTTTTTCTGTAACATATCTTTTCCCATAAGCCTGGATAGGCTGGAGTGTGGTTAATGGGGCGAAAGTTTTCAGGTTCATGCATGGAACCCTTTCTTGTGATGGCGGGAACAATAATGGATGTTTTCCCATTGTGACGGAAAAGTAGAGCCAGACATGGAGACGAGAAGAACGAATTTAAACAGAGCAGTGGAAGATCTGGACCAGCGGTGGAAATAAAACTGGTGGGACCGCCAATCATGGCCAGGCTGTGGGAATGACCTGGCATATTTCATCACATTAAAAATGCCAGCAACGTCGAAGGAGATGGAGGATAATCCAACCGAAGTTAACATGGGGCGGATTTCAGATTTTGTTCGATTGTATTATAAGGGTAGAAGAGAATATGCTGAAAATGCCTCTGCGCATGTCTACAGAGGACTCGAATGCGTAAAGCTAGTAAATTGATGACAGTCGGAATTATTTGACGATTTGGCTGTGACAGAGCTTTGAAAATGTGAGAAGTCTTCCAATCTGGATTAGGAACCCAAGAGCTACCATTTCCTGCATTTTTAACCTTAGTTCGGACTCCGTGGGAAATTCTTGTTGCAGGCGGTTGACTTGCACTAACAGCGGGAGGTAACCCGTTTTGTTGTAGATTTTTTGAGCCTTCAGACGTTTTGCCTGGAGCGGACAAACCCTACTAGGATTTTTGGGTTTAATGTTAGTGGCTCAGGATTGGACAGATGATTAGTAGAGAAAAGGAGTTTTGCGTAAAAGTCGTCTGCCACTGTCTGCGGGTTAGGCGATAAAAAGAAGCTGGACCAATCAAGGGATCGAGAGCATCAGGGATTTCGTTCCGAAGAGTCGACATTTAGGTAGAAACAGCATGGTGGGTACACATGAGTAGGGAAGGTTTTGTTGAGGAAAAAAGAAGCCCCACACGTGACACATTTGTGGTCACTCCCAGAGGATCACTTACACTGAAACCTTAACATCAAGGATTGCTTAGCGTAAAACCAGTCTAAGAATTAATGGACCTTGTGGGCTGAGTCCATTCTTTAGCGTGCGTTTCAGAAACAGAGTTGAGCAGGGTAGGGTGGGAGCGATAAAGAGGACCAAACAAATTTAGGGGCATTGAAGTCACCCGAAATTATCTTACGGCTGAGGGGGAGAACAGAAAGACAAATGAAGGCTTAAGTTAGAGGAGAAATACCAAAACTATCCGAGTTTGGTGGTCGGTATACACACCCTATGTGGATTGGGAGCTCGGGTAACTGTACCAGAAGCCAAATAATGTCAGCGATAGAATCAAGAATTGGGTGATGGAGAACGGAAGCTTTATATGATCGCTTCACGTAGGCTAGGCAACCACCTCCTCTACGATTTCATCTATTGTTTGGGAAGGACGCTATACCCCGCCCAGTGCATAAAGACGGAGTGGAGCTGTGGTTTGCTAGCCAAATCTCTGTTAAGAAAACAATATCGTATGAAGTTTTAGTTGCTAACAGTCTCAGCTCCTTACTTTAAATGAGTCCAGTGCGCGGGAGTCAAGAAAGAGTAGGGACAATTCACTGGAACATTTAAGTCCACGTGATTCCAAGAGATTGGGTTCGTGGGGGTAAATAATCAAAGGGAATCATTATAGGTTTCCGGATAGTGGCATAGCTGTGATAAGGAAGTACGTTCAGTAGAGTTTAGGTATACTGGCCCGCAGAAGGGAATGTCAATTTTTTAAGGGATTTGGTGGGGCTGAAAAGACCAAGGCTGATAAAAATTTGTGGGATGTTAATGAGCCGGTTGTTTTAGAGGATGCCATGTTGGGCGATGTGGTATCAGTGGGGGTGGGTCAGTGTTAGGTGACCAAATTGTTGCCTTGACACGGCGGGACTGGCAATCTATGGGGTTAGTAGGGAGGGGGCTTTGGAACATGCAGGAGAAAAAGCCAGTTAGCAGGTATGCGCATGAATTTTTGGGGATAGGCGTCACTTCTGGAATTCGCGGGAATCGGGAGAGCAGAGCTTTTTAGCTGAGGCAGATTGGGGTAAGCGCTGGACAAGAGTGGGTTGGTAAAGAGGTCTCATGGTAGGTTTTGGCTCAATAAGCGAAATACAGTTGTTTGAAGTTTGCCTGGTAGCCCGGGGGGATCCAGGGGTAAATCGTGCAAAATTATGAGGATGCTGGTAGTATGGGCGAGGAGTTGGGCCTGCAGTAGTGGGAAAGGGGCATGGGAGTGGTGGGATTGCCTCTAAATAGGGTGTCCTTCCCGGTTTGGCAAGCTCATGCACACGTGCTACTCGAGTTGAGTGGTGCCGTGAGTTCCAGACAGTTGAGGTGTACAAACAGGTTGACCCATTGGATTAAAAGGATGGCTAATGAAGTGCGGAGTTTTTTGTGGTTCAGTTGAATAGGGTCACTGGTATGCGCTTCCTGTGGGAATTTCACTGATTTTTGGCTGGTGCATGCTGTCGTTGAACGAAGGACGAGGAAGTGCTAGAGGGCGTATCTGGGACGAAGAATATGCCAAGCGGTTGATATTAGCCTGAAAAGACATCGGTGAGACGGCAATCATCCGCGTGGTTATGCCGTCGGTGCTCTTATCTTGGGGTACCAGATTTGGTAGATTAAGATGAGCACGTTTGCGGGGTGGTTGGAAGGGCGGGCGGGACTTCCGGCATTGGTTGCGACCAAAGGAGATGATGCCGAGGGATTCCATTTCGCAAGCAGGGTACGCAAACGTGGGGTGCCACAGCCACCACTAAATTTATTCTCAGACAGATTAAGGGACAACCCAGCCGATGGTTGGAAGGAAACTTGCCCAATAATTGATTGTCCCAGACGGAGAATCTTAAAGTCTTTTTAAGCAAACCTGGAAAATGATGAGACAGTAGCAAAAAAGGATTGGAAAACCCACGGGCGATGATTCGTTCTTCACTCTGTAGTACCGAAGCCCCCTGATTTGAAATGAAACGTCGAGACTGTACATCAGATAGGAATTTGAGTAGTTCAATTCGGATTTTTATCATCAGTAACTCCTAGATATTTCGCAGAAACAAGAGGTTTTGAGTTGGTGAAAGAAGTTTGGGATGGGTGGACCGACCAAGGGAGAGAGAACAGACATTCGAAACATTTAGATTTGTTGAGATTTAAACCAGCTCGTGCAGAGAAATCGCAAACAGAAGGTCGGTTGTTGAAAAAAATTTGAAAATCATCGCTATTCGGAACGGCTTGAGAGGGGCAACATCGTTAGCATACTTAAACAGATGACAGTTGGAGCTAGTTGATGAGTCGCTGATGTAAGCAGAGAAAATGAACGGTGAAAGAACAGTACCTTGTAGGAAGCCCGAGTGTCATTCAGCGGTTTCGAAACTTTACCATCCATTCGTTTGCACTGGGTTCGGTTAGTAAAGTAATCAGACAGCCAGGCTATAAGAAACTGGGAGCAGCCCGAACGTTTGCAGCATTTGTGGAGTAGAAGGACCGTGGGCACTCGAGTCCAACGCCGACGAATAGTCCGAACAGGAGGCTCAAGACTGTATTGAATACGCGTTTAAGGATTACAAATTTGGTGAATCAAGGAGGCGATAACCGTTCAAGAGTGGAAACCTATTGGACTTATAGACGACTGAAAGGGTCGCAGGAGATGCGTAGAAAGAACACAGGCGCGCTCCGTCAGTTTAAGACCGGAAGATGTTAATGCGATGGGGCGGAATCATTTGGTTTAAGCGGCAGAAGTGCTAGATTTTGGAATGGAAATAATAATGACGGGTCTCCAACAGTCAGGAATGAAAGGCCAGATTAATGACGAGTTAATAAGAGGAGTAAGTGCATCGGTACTAGCCATAGTACCATGCCTTAGAAGATTTGAAGACAGACTATCAGGATCAACCGCTGCGGTAATTTTAGTGGTGCGCAGAAGGTTGACCACCTCTTCCCCAGAAAAACTCGTAACTGTCATATCACCACGGTTTTCAAATGCAACCAGGGTACAATTGGAAAGACGGATGAAAGCACGATTTATGTTCTCGATATCCGCAGAAGTTTTTCGCAATGTTTTTTTTCTTTCCCACAAAACAGTCGGATGTCTTGCATGGAATCGATGTCGTTACCACTCAGCAGCTGGCTGGCAAATGTCATGTCAGTTATTTGGATAATCCTTTTTTATTAGTTTGGAAATATATTGCACGTTTGGAGCTATTAGGGATTCGTAGAAGTGCTCCTTGCACCTTCTTAGAGATTTCAGTCTCTGTATGAAAGATACGGCCATTTAAAGATGAAATAGTTTTTTCTGAGGACAACAACATTCAAGACTGCGTCCGACCGCCCTCTTGTAACAAGCTTCAGTTGCCATTGGCGCAAGATTCAAAAGAGGAAAGTTAGAATGGACGCGAGTGACTGATTTCTGAGGAAGAAATATAGGTTATTCTGTGAAAAGTGTAATGTTTCCCCTCCAATGTTACCTACCTTCCCACGACTTGAAGAAACAATACCAGTATAGGGAAAGAAAAGGAAGATATAATTGCTGGAGAGGGTTTGGCACTGGTTACTACGAGGAATCCATAAGCAGTAAATGCCCCTGTACTTCAACCTTAAAACAGGGAATGTTCAGACGCTATCGTGTCGCCAGTTGGTGGCTAATACCCGACCCATTAATGCGCATGTGATGAGGCTAGTTTTAACATTGACGGATGCTAAGATCTTTTTGCTCCTCAAGCCAAGGCGGTCAATGTTTGCGGAAAGACATGCATTTTTAACTTTAACCATAGACTATTTCTTGTCTAAGGAAAATGGACCCCCTTAATCTCATCTCTCTAACAAACAA
>LUCM01002592.1:9132-26056 GCA_008360955.1 Fasciolopsis buskii | reverse complement strand
AAAAAAAAGAGAGGATAGAGACTCTCCTCAACAACTACATTGATTGAAGCGACTTGTTGTTCATCCGTATAGCACGTACTGATGCCGCGTCTCCGGAGATCAATTATGAAAAGATTTCATCAATATTAGTCCTGTTCGCCCTCGAAATGCAAGGTCAGCTGCTTTAGGGATAGGAACATGGTTGTGATGAACAGCATCATGGCGCGAAAAAACGCCGCTCATGTATGAACGCCGTGTATTTATCTGCAGAAATCCTAGGTAGGTAAAATATTCCAACTATACTGGCCACACATTAACTCTGCGTCTAACATCACAAAGTTCCGCGCCTAAGCTACGGAGTGCCTTAATTCGCAAGTCATTAGAACGAACGATAAAAGCTCGCCTTGCTACTGCCGCAATACGGCATCCCGGTTGTACGACCGATGGTCTCGGCGAGGCTGAGGGCGAGTGGGTTGGAGATGAGGAGAGTTGAGGTAGACTGTAGGTCAGTGGTTAGATGGAGAGATATGTTAAGTAAAGTGAGGAGAGAGCTGTTCGAGTCATGGAGTGTAGAGGCCGGTTGCGGGGCGATAGTGCTGATAAGAAGAGACACTTTGAGTGCGAGATCGTATCCACACACTGAGCGCACACTATGTGAGAGCACGCTAACTCCGATTGTTTGTGTCTTTCTAGTTGATTCTTTTTTCTCCTTTTCTCTTATGTGCATTGTCACTGAAATCTGTTTTTTCTATGAAGAGTTAGTATTTATGCTGATAGATGATTGATATATATCTTTTTTTTGTTATTGGTCGAGGAGTAACTACTGAATACCACCACCAACCACAAAACTAAACCTAAACTTGTTTTCAAAGCTTCTTGTGTAACTGCTGCACACTTTGATGGTTATTCGCGTGTAATTGTTGGTAATTGAATCTTTATTGGTTACTGATCTGTTTTTGTGTGTACTCTTGGCTTCTTGATGCTTGAAAGTCGTCGTTCTCTCATTGTTCTCGTTTCTTTGGATTTAGACTGCTAGTGATCTTCTAGTTAATTCTCAAGTATTTTTCAATAAATCGTTCCTTCTTTTGTTTTTCGCAGTATTGTTTCTCATAGGTTTGCGACGAGGCCCCCGCTGGCAAACCACTGGCTGTTGCCCACCACGAATCCATAAGATTGCATAGAGCTTCAGGAGAGATGAATTAATACGTCATCGGGATAGAGTGCTAAAATCGACTTTGACTTGGTGCTCACTATTGAACCGCTCCCAAAAATAGCCATATATTGTCGATTTCCGTTACATAAAGGGGATGTTGAGGACAAACCATAGACTCACTGTATCACAAAGTGGTTTCAGAAGACCTCTTTTCAATCTGCATTTGCCTAGCCGGTGCTCATTTTATTCTTCTCCGACATTGACGTGGACATTTCTGTGTAGACGTTGATTATAAGCTCACGCTGCAATGCCAATAAATTTTGGTCTAATCCACAATCTCGAAGGAACTTCGTTTGGTATTTTCCTCCAAGTTATCATCCCCTGGTCTGAATGAAACCAGAGATGAGGGCTGAGGAGCTGGACTGACCGGTCAAGGTTTGTGAGGCGCTGATGACCCGATTGTATAATATATTAGCGGCTGTTCAGTCCTATTGGTTATAAGATTTCGGAATTGGTTTTCAGTGTCCAGTCGGTAAACAAATCCGGCCTTGCATGACTCACCCACTGATTCATTCGGGCGACGGCAGACTGTTGGGTACATATTCGCTGCGGATATTTGCGATATCTCCTGAACAAACCTCATCTGCGCATTACTTATCCTATTTTGCAATGCACCTGTCCGAAAGTTGGACTGATTGCTCACTCCGTAACTGCAGTTGTGGAAGTCCGGTAATTTTTGAGCTGGCTGAATAGAATGTTTTCTGGCAAACCATCGCACGCCGTAGGTGTTTTTCTATGCTGCTGAGTTGTTGGGGTTTCGCTTCAGTTGGAACGGCAGCGGTCAGTGAGGCTTGCCTTGCTGTTTAACGCTGAACGATGATGATGATGATGCTGGTGACACTCGTCATGCTAGATTCTATTCTGGTGGGAAATATCAATCAATTCGGAGTGTACAAGTATGTGGATGTTCGGACAAGAGAGCATCGGGTACGCATACCTGACGAGCGACAATAACCGCGAAGCCCGAGTTCACCACAAGAAGTAGTGTTTATGTTCAAGTTTGCAATTGAGGCAGTTATGCAGGCAGCCCTGAGCTTATGTGAGAATAATGACACTATTTATTCAAACAGTGAATTGATTGACTTAGAATTTGCAAACGACGCTGTGCCACTGAGTGAGGACCCAAGTAAGCTGAGGGTTTTCTGGATCGTCTGGACGGCAGTTTGGGTACGTTTGGGACGCTCAATCGGTGTTCATCAATCAAGTACTTTTGGCTTCGGCATGACATCCGATAATCGACCGAAGGCCGAGTTTTTTTCAGCCATGTTAAAGCCGGTCCTGCTATATGGCTTCGAAACATGGCCGCTGAGGACAGAAAATGCGCAAATAATGTCGATGTTTGAACACTGTCTCTGTAGCACCTGTAGAAGATAGTGGGGGAATTCTCTCAGTAAGTGAGAGGCTAGACGTCAGCTATACTGCTCTGCGGTGGAACCTCTACAGAAGGCCCTGAATGTGAATAGATTTGAGTGATTGGGGCATGTTTTGCACACATTCACAAAAAGTGCCTCGTACACGGCTTGGAGCATGAGTGCAGTGAAAGAGACATGTCTCATAGGCACTAAGGCCGATTACACGGTGGAAACCATGACCTTGAAACCTGGAGTGGCATAGAACTACATAAGGTCTCACTAAGTCAGGTGTGGTAGCCAGCCGGATGACAGCGGGTTGTCGTCTACAACCAAAATGACAGGCAGGTGTGAGATTCGAACCTCTAACCTCTTCGGTGACAATCTCCAATAAGAAAACGCAAGTCAGTGGTAGACCATCTCGTGTAGGTACAGTTAAACTATAAGGCTGGAATCTACGAAACGGCGAAAAAGGATGACGAAGAAAAAAGGTGGCATGGATCACTGCAAAAGTCAGCGACATTTTTCGTCTAAAATTTTTTTAATATTCCGCTTATTATTATTATTCATCCGCAATCGATCTTTCAGCAATTCAGGCTAGGATGTTTCCTGCTGAAAATAAATTTTATATATATTGCAGAAATTTGAATAGAGACAGTACCATTGGAATCAAGGTGAAGAATGAAAACAACAGCTGAAAAAGTAACAATATAACCATCATCGTTCACCGTTAAACAGCAAGCAAAGTGACAATGAAAGCCGCGTTTGCCCCCTGGTTACATTTTTCAATAAAAAGAATGAATATCCAAAGGGAACACAGAGTGGACCTACACATGTGGGAAGACACAAGATGCGGCTGTAGCCAACACACGGAACACGGCCTAACTGTATAAACGCACCCTTTCAATCATTCTGATTCGACAGAAAATGACAACACGATCGCCACGATTCACAGTTCACTGCCATATATTCTTCAGTGTCTCCAGCCAACCAGCCAGCTAGCTAGCCAGTTGACGGGTCTTTCGAACCCCAAACACGAAGAGAGGAATCATCTACTTTACCTAAGTTCGCTGAGTACTTTCTCATTTCACGTTGCCACACCATCTACCGACCTCCACACGGCTTCTTACATTTCTTGGGAGGAACCGAAAATAGGGCACGGTATGGTACACGAGTGTTTGCCATACGCAACAAGCGACCCAACCAACGTAGTCTACTAAGCACCATACCTCGAGATAAGGTGTTACGAGAACTGCCATCTAGTATTAGATTCCGGACCTCTACATTACTCACCCGATCACTTCATCCAATCCTAGCCATACTTCGTAGACATCGGTGGTCGAAAACCTCCAACCAACGAACATCTCGCACACACATACTCCATTNCTCGCAACCGTACAACAGAACTGAGAGCACTGCGGCACAGTACAATCGGCTTTCCAACTTCACTGAAATATCAGATCGATCGCACAAGTGCTTCAGTCTAGCGTAAACCACTCGGGCCTTTGACATACACGTGTCCACTTCTTCAGTCGTGCTACCATTGTTCGACATTCAACTACCAGTGTAAGTGAGAAAAACTATGTGGAGTTCATACCAAATGATAGTTCCTCTATTTTCCGTCTCCACATTAACGGCCACCTATCAGGATTCATGAGTACTCTGTGGGTTAGGTATGACCCGGTTGTCCAAATCGAACTAGAGGGGACCACAGCCTGAGTCTTTGACTAAACGGTCTAGTTCACAAGGCAGTAGGACGACCCGAGGGTCAAGTAGGTCAAAAAAACCAGATCAAGCTGGTTGCGGAACGGAAACGAAAGTCTGGTGAAATGTAACTAAACTAGTAACTAAACTCATTTACCTCACCCAAATCTCTACAAAACCAAAGCATCGAGCTAACCTAGCCCCGACCCAGTACCCTATACTACGATGGAGCAAAATGAATTCAAACTAACATTCAGGCAGCTTTTAGATGAGACACCAAGTCGGCTACTCTTCTCCAACGCCTCTTAACGTGCTCCCAAATCATCGCCCGACCCAAACAATCTCTTCTCAAAAAGTCTTATGCGTTACCCTCTCCGGCGGAAGTGATCCCGCCAAAGCGCCAGAACGAAGGCGAATGTCCGGCGCTCCACTGGATTTACTCGTCTTTGATAGTCAATCTAGCGGAAATGACTAAACCCTGATTTCAAACCAACCACAGACGGTGTGTCAAGCCTACGGTTGTATGCCCACTGGCATATGCCGGAGCTGTGTATTGGCAACCAAGGAATCCTCATCTTATTCGAAGGGCGTACCAACTGAGAAATCAGCCACTGGTCCCCAGAGTTGCGTTCCTAGGTCGTAAATTGTATACCGTAGTCATTAAGCTAACCGGCAGGCTCTCAGTGGGTTGCTGACAAAGAGCACTATACGAAATGGCATCCACATGGCTCTGAATTTCACAGGTCATAGGTCTACGCTCAACAAATAATCGAGCTCTAAGTGACTGAAGCTCAGTAGGAAGCAAACAGCGTCCGCATTACTACTTCATACTTCACAATAATGTGGGCTTAATTCGCTATGGATTGGTGATGACTTCTAAGAAGGCTGCAGTGCCTCACTTATCGGTGAGGTGGGTCTTCATACTGCATGACGAATAAATTGAAAGATTTATCCATTCGAAGGACCCAATCGGCGGGCACCCAACAAAGTAATCGAGGTTGCGGAGATCTATCCTTTACTCCCAATGTTTGCCGCGATTGCGAGTATGACTGAATTAGCAAAGACATTGAAACTCACGGCTGGAACTCATGTCGATGCAGCTTTACAGGAAGCGTGGTTTTGTCTTTGCGGGACCATATGCTATGCAGAAACAAAAGCCAGCCCTGACAAAGGCACAATTTGAGTATACAGATGTGGACCAAAACAACTGCCTATCACTGATTGATGTGCAACCGACTGGTGATGTAGTCAATAAGTCTAACACTGTGAAGGCGAGAGAGATGCCAAGTATGAGCAACTAATGCTAGTTATTGGGCCTTATGGCTTGATTTGAATCTAGATAGTTTGGGCTGGCTGTCACGTTTTGCAAGACATCCAAAGAAGGGCCGCCTCGTTGTAAACTGCATGCCAAGTAAGTCTGTGTTTGTAAAATGAGTCGACATGGTCAGTTGATGGTTTGACGAAAAATATTTAAGCCTTAACCGGTGGATGATTGCCAAGTTTCCTGATGGTTGGAGACAACAGATGATGCGGTGAATTTCTTTCATTGAAAGCCCGCCCTTTTATTTAAAGTCATTCAACTTCTTACCTTGTTGTTGGTCTTTCATCATTTCACACCTTACTGTTTTGAATACTTTGAGGTGGGAAGCAAAACCAGAGCACATCAGCGAAAGGCACTATGTGAGGATAACGCACAACCAGCCTTGTTGGTTAGGAGCACGACTTTATAAAAGGAACTGCGCAAAGAAACCGGATATCACTGGCAATCAGGGACCTAAGCACAGATCATGGCAAGCATTGTGCCCCCTGTCTTCTCGGCTATGATATTAGTTTTGTTGAACAAACGTATCAGTCACAGCGATTGACTTGCAAACGGATCCATGCCCAGCTAGTGGAGTAGGTTCGAGTGAAGCCGAAAGAGGTTCAATTGGGTGGTTAACTGCACAGACTTGGGCTCCAACCGCAGTATGAACGCGACTAAGACGTTTAATCGAGCTGCCGCCAGTATCCACAACTGGATGGCGTGGCTTTTCCTATCGTAGTAGCACCGATCTCTCGGAGAAAATAGATTATTTTTGGACACCATTTTACTTAAGCTTCTTTTTGATTTTTGATTCTTGTGACATTTGCTCGTCTGGGTCTGTATTATCGCACACAAGATCTGTACCTTTTCGCTCGTGGTGCACTTTCCGAGGGTCTTCGCTTTCGAATCGCCTTAACCACTCGACACCGTTCTGTCGTCGTTTGCCTGCGCGAGTATTGTCGTATTGGTGCTATTTCGGCATCACGACATATACAATACATCGTTGGCATCTGGTCCTTGACACGAGTCTGCGCTATTCGCGGCCTCGGAATCCGAAAGAAGGCACGTTCGGAGCCCCACTGCGGACGTGCATAAAAAATTATTATCTTATCTCTAAGACACAAGAAATCGGGTGGAATCTATTTCAGGACATGGGCTAACCACGAAGATCAACGGACAACACTCAATGGGTTTAGATAGACGTTCAATTTTGTCATTGCCATGATAATACAGCATAGGGCAAACGATGCCAAATTTAGTGAAAGTACAGTATATTTGGGTAGCAAAACTTGCCGCACTTACCCTTCTCCAGTGAGGGCGCAACACGCTTGTATATGCCAGGGATGGTCGCGAATCGAGGTGAGATTGAGGCTTTGACTGATTTCAGCCACGGACATACAACCAGCGACATCCTGCTTATTTGCGAATATGAGCATTTTGGCTTTTTTCAATTCCTGCGAATTAAGACCAAAAAACTAGTGGTGTACCTCTGCCGCGAGCAGTTTATAAAGCTCCTTTTTAGCCACCCAAATACGATCTCTATCGGTACTGTCTATGACAAGGATAACAAACTTAGGAAGACATATATTGAAGAAAAGGACTTACGTCAGATCCAGGAAAGTAAGTGGACCAAGATGGACGGAGAGAACTCTGTCCACCTATATCCCACATTATAAGATGTAAGTTACGCCATTTTACTTCTTCAACGTTGCTTCCAACAGTTGGTGAAGTATGTACCGCTTCTTTTAAAACAAACTGATAGAGAATTGTAGATTTTCCGGCATTATCAAGACCAACTATCAACACTTTGTGATTTGACGTCCCAAAAATGCGCCACAACACGGACAGCAGTAGGCCCATAACCACAACGTCACCGAGCCATCGTGAGTTGAAAAAAATGAGAAGGCAACAACAGCCGGAAAACATGAAATCTGAGTCAAAAGGAACCTCTTGCAATCATAATAAATTTAGATTCATGAGAACTTCATTTTATGGCTAGTTGTTTATCCGAACTAACTCGATGGTCACGGCGGTCTGATCGAGGCTGTGGTTTACGAAATGGCTAAGTGCTACGACTACCTTTTCAAGTTACTCCTCATCGGAGATTCGGGTGTTGGAAAGACGTGCTTACTCTTTCGGTTTTCAGAAGATGACTTCAACTCAACATTTATTGCAACCATCGGTAAGTACGCATCGTAGTGTGCATAATGATATCAAATAGGAATTGATTTTAAAATTCGCACCATTGATATTGATGGGAAAAAAATAAAATTACAAATTTGGGACACTGCTGGTCAAGAAAGGTTTAGAACAATTACGACAGCATATTATCGTGGTGCGATGGTATGTTTTTCACTGCGCGGCTAAATTCTTTTGATCTAGGGAATAATGCTCGTGTACGACGTTACAAATGGTAAATCCTTCAAAAACATTCATCTTTGGATGCGAAATATTGATCAGGTAATTCGGTTTTATTGTTTATGGATTGCCAACCAGTATTTAACGGTTGTTTGCGTTTGGTTTTTTCGGTTCAGATGTTAGTTTCGCGCAAATTGTAGACAATAGGTCTACTTTTAATTACTCATGGAGATTCCCGATGTAAAACTGAGATCGTTTGGCATCGATCGTCAGAAAACTTGGATGCAAACACGTGCTTCTGCGAATCCTTTCTTTACGGTATCGGTGCTGAAGATATTGCCAATTCGTGATATTTTGTTAGGGCAGCCGGGAAGTTCAGAATTAATTTTCCTCTCTAGGTGCCCTGAAATTAAATTTGGTCAATCTAATTTTTGTGTTAAGGCCGCAGTTTCGTTAATTTGTGCACCCATTAGTCGGGTAAAAATCGGTTATTCGACTATATTATTCTGGACGTTTCCGAAAGCGGATCATGTAGTCATAATCAGAACGAAGAATGAAAATATTAAGCGGAAAATAATGAGGATAGAAAAACTGCAAATCCTGAGACGTGCTAGCTTTTTAGTTCTCCACCTAGACGTCAGTCCCATGGTTCCTATGAGATCTTGGTACTACCCGGTTGTCTAAACAATGCTAGAGTTGAACTAGGGAAGCTTAATTCCAGCTTTTGACTAGATGGATTAACCCACAAAGATGCAAGACGACCCGTGGGTCACGTCGCTCAGTGGGGACCGGTGACTGATTGTTCAGTTGATACGCCCTTCGAATAAGATACACAGCTCCGGCATATGCCAGTGGGCATACAACCGTAGGCTTGACACACCGTCTGTGGTTGGTTTGAAATCAGGGTTTAGTCATTTCCGCTAGATTGACTATCAAAGACGAGTAAATCCAGTGGAGCGCCGGACATTCGCCTTCGTTCTGGCGCTTTGGCGGGATCACTTCCGCCGGAGAGGGTAACGCATAAGACTTTTTGAGAAGAGATTGTTTGGGTCGGGCGATGATTTGGGAGCACGTTAAGAGGCGTTCGAGAAGAGTAGCCGACTTGGTGTCTCAGACATTCATCCGCGACGATGCATCTAAAAGCTGCCTGAATGTTGGTTTAGGTACGTTTGAATTCATTTTGCTCCATCGTAGTATAGGGTACTGGGTCGGGGCTAGGTTAGCTCGATGCTTTGGTTTTGTGGAGATTTGGTTGAGGGAAATGGATCTACTTACTAGTTTAGTTAAATTTCACCAGACTTTCGTTTCCGTTTTGCAACCATTAACCTGGAATGAACTTGATGCGATTTTCTTTGCTCCTCTGCACTTGGAAGAACAGATGCTGGAACGGTTGTTGTCCACCGACGGTGGTTATAATAACAACTGCAACCAGTTGCCTTGTACTTACGTTTTCCCACTTTGTTTGCTGTCTGGCTACACCATCTATTGAATGGGTACAAGTGAAGAAATACTGGAAAATCGACTGCGGACTACTGCTTTCACTTGTTATAACAATATTGGATTTTGACCTAAGACTGTCACTGACTGCCGCACTGCAGCGCCCTCTCGCAGCCTTCTTGCTGATGTATTTGGAGTCACTAGGCAGACCGTATGTTTGCTAAGGGGGCCGGTTTCCGACCCGGTTGGGTTTGTTGGGTACATAGTCACCTCGACAAGGCACATGTATCCTTAACCTTCTGTTTTCCTGGATTTTAAACGATGCCCATCCCGACCGCCGGTGCATTTTCGACATTGCTTTACACTGGAGGATGCGCCAGAGAATCTGACTCCACTTATCCAACCTCGTGAGGCCTTAAACGGTTCTATGCCACCTCCCGCATGGTTTCGTCCACCCCGTCTCCGATGCACTGGGTCGACTTTCCCACTGAGATGATTACGGCGATTGACTTATTCACTTTTAAGGATAATGACTGCTATTTAGTCAGAATTGTTTGACCTAGAACCTCCAGACGACGTTGTTACTAAGTGAGGACCCACTATAAGCTGCAATTTTTCCCTTCCCATATGGATAAGGAGTTTAATTCTGAGATGCAGTTTGAATCCTCGACGTGTAGAATGCTGTCGTCGGACTGGATTGGCGCGAAGCCGAACCTTGTTCTTGCTGAAGAATTGGGTGTAGTGGATAGATTTAGTTACTTGCGTAATCGCAAACCGTCTGGGGTCGTACTTCTGATGAAGTATCTTCGCACATACAAAGCTCAGACGAGACGTCAATTATCGGGTATTAGGAGTCATTCTGTAGAATAGGCGCTGCATGTGTAAAGATTAAAGTAAGCGGCTGGGTCATGCTTTCCGCATGCCTAGAGAATGCCCGCCTCATTGGATGCTGTTGTCCAAAATAAGGAATGTTTCGGAAACGGTTGAAGGTAACTAGTCAGTGACATGGAAAAGTATGAAAAATTTAACCAGTGGACTGGTTCGCCTAGGTGCAGTTAGACTACTAGGTTCATAAGATCCCCAGGCTGCCGTTAGAGGATCAATGTCATAATCAATAGCATTGTTGCTTCCGAAATCTTTCATCCTGTGTAATTGTTCAACCTACTATATCTTCGGCAACTTTCTCGATTGGCTCTTTTGCGTTTTAACCTTTAAGTCTAACTGAACTTGCTAAAAACCCTCCACTGGTTAGGGTTTTCAAAGCTTTTGATCCTCATTTTCTTCAATCTCCTAACAGTCACTTGTCTCCTAGGGCAGCGTATACCAAAGTAGTTGATCTGTGCGCATGCGCAGCACGCCTCGATCATCTTAACGGACTCAAGTTTACTATCTGTACGATCGACAAAGTTCCGGGACCCGATGTTCCACTTATCCTGTAAAGACTGAATTGAGATTTCGCACTTAAGCCTCAGTACAAATTTTTTTCCTTTCTATGTCATTCGGCGACTTATCACTTTGGGGTTTATCTTTTACTATTGCTTGTTCAGTCCTCTGTTGAGTGAGGTACGAAAACCAGTGTGCCGGTGAAGGGTTACGGGTTTTAAAAACTGAGGCTGATACGAGGAAAAAAGTCTCGTCGGCAGGGCTGCACATTGGTTCGCTTTGTCGTCGGTTTGCTGTGATTTTCTTGGATCTCCGGTGAATCGTTCTGTAGGCAGTTGCGTAGATGGAAATTGCGTCTGATCTCATAACTCTTGACGTTCCTGTACAACAACAGGGAATGGGCTTGGAATGCCTGTATCGCGTCTCGCGTGAGTCTGTAGAACTTTGGGAAGTGACTAATTTTATTTTTATAGTCGACAGTAGATAAACGGATCTCAGAAAGTTGTGTCGTTCTGGCTATGCCGGGTTTGTACAAAGCATTAATTATACAGTTTTACCTTCCGCGTTGTTGCACGATTGTTCGGCTAGCCAGAATAGGATTTTGCCCTTCCTGTATAATTTTAGGTGTTCTGTCAGACGTAAATGATGCCTGTCCTTTGTCGGTCACAACCTATCAAGCGAGCAAGCATATGCAAGCCCCAGTAATGATCTATACCTCAACGACAAAGGTTTTCTTATCGTCTTAATGATCATTGGGAACATTTCTATCTGGCCTTGTCCTGATTGAGAGTCCGCGCTGCTGACGTTTGACACATCTGGTCTTCGATGGGTTTCGCATTCAACTTGTTTCCGCGTTAGTTCCCAATTCTTGTATGCTATTTTGAACTACTTCGATAGAGAAACTGCTCACATTCGTATCATTAGACTGATTCCGTTTGAGGAATGTCACCTACTAAATGTAACATGCGTCGAAGCCTACTGCATGGTCTGGAATTTTTATTTGATGTGATGGAAATAATTCTTTCAGTTGGTCAATTGAATTAAGCGTGTCACCGGATCTGCTGGTCATTTGGATTGCAGGCTGCGGCTTCCTGTCATCTGGCTCGTTACCACACCTGACCTAGTGTGACATATGGTTCTAAGCCACTCCGAGTTTCAAGGCAAAGGTTGCCCGTCTTCCTCTCCTGTAGTGGACCCCAGCGGCTGTAGGACTTCCGTTCACTGTAATGGTGCTTCAGGCATAACAGAAAAGTAATGCGGAGTACCGTTATGGTCTGGTTGTAAACCGTAAATCACTGTCGTCCAACTCGTTCCACATCTGATCTAATGAGTCCTTATGTGATTCGATTTTACTCCAAGTTTCAGGGTCATGATTACCAGTTCCCTCCACCCCCGTGCAGCGGATCCCACTGACTATGGGAAACGCCCCTCCTACTACATTCATGCCCGACTGTTATCATAATGGGTAAATCAGGAGTAAGCGTCGCTGTTAGCCAGCTTTCGTTGTCGCCACCTCACCGTCAACAGTGAGTTTGCCATTTTTCGGGACTAGTCAGTCTGTTCTTGTTCTTGACCGGCTTGAGTTAGCATATAATATCTACTGTTACTTTTCTAGAATAATAATGTTTCCGATATTTGAAAATCTAGGGTTGAGGTAGTATGTTAAAGTAGCACGGTTTCCAGCATCCTTAGCAGAAGTCGAAAACTAACCGACTTTTTTCTTCTGACCATTTCAATGACCAAAAAATTGCGTCTAATTAGTCTGACCGTAAAGTTTGGTTCATGTCTCAGGTTGGTTGAACTATGGTGACCTGTATCAATGTGCTTTGCACCTTCAAAGTGCAAGGTTACTGTTACAGGACTGGATGACAGCAGCGCCGAACTTGATACTGGATGGAGAAGAACTAACGACTGTGGACCGTTTCACCTACCTTGGTAGCTGCGTGTCCAACGATGATAACTCGGGATTGGAGGTAAGTATGCGTATATCCAAGGCTCGTGCAGCTTACGCTGGATTGAAGCACTTGTGGCGTCGGCCTGATATTTCACTGAAGTTGAAAGGTCGTGTGTACTGTGCTGCAGTGCGTTCAGTTCTGTTGTACGGTTGCGAGACGTGGAGTATGCGTGTGGGCGATGTTCGTCGGTTGGAGGTTTTCGACAACCGATGTTTACGTAGTATGGCTAGGATTGGATGGAGTGACCGGGCGAGTAATATTGAGGTTAGGAATCTGGTATTGGGTGCCACTTCTGAAAATAGCATATGAAACTTAGTAGACTAAGTTGGTTGGGTCACGTGTTGCGTATGACGAACACTCGTCTACCATACCGTGCCTTATTTTGTGTTCCTCCTAAGGAATGGAAGAAGCCAGGGAGAGGTCAACAGATGACGTGGCAACGTGGGATGAGAAAATGTACAACGAAGTTAGGTAAAGTAGGTGTCTCACGCTTTCGTGGTTGGGGTCCGAAAGACTCGTCGACTTGCTGGCTGGAAACACTGAAGGATATGGCAATGAACCGTAAGCAGTGGCGATCGTGCTGTCATCTTCTATCGTATCAGAATGATTGAAAACACGTGCGTTTGTACAGTTAGACTGTGTTCCGTGTGTTGGCTGCAGCAGTATCTTATCTTTTCCCGCCTGTGTAGGTCCACTTCCTGTTCCCATTGGGTATTCACTCTTTTTATATAAACGTGTAACTCTGGGGAACGGCAGCGGTCAGTGAGGCTTGCCTTGCTGTTTAACGCTGAACGATGATGATGATGGTGATGAAACGAGAACCCGATGATGGAACGAGGCCGTGGCTAAAATGTAGACGGTTAAGATGTATTTTCCCTTTATACACTAGTTGTTAAGCAGTAGCCAAAATCACACAGATGAAGGGAATTCACTAGCTCATTATGTTAACGGTGCACCAATGACGGTGCCGGAGCATCAATTTTCTGGGCAAATGGAACTACACCACAAATAGAAACCAGACTGCAGTTGGTTGCTCGTTTTCGTTAATCTGATTGTCGAATGGTTGACACGCTGTCTGTGAATGATGGAAAGTAGGATTGTGAGCCGGTGAGTGGGTTTTGTTGGAGAAATGTTAGTGGAGACCACTAATAGCCTGGAAGCCCCATAACGAATTCCGGAGACGGATAGTTTTCTTGTTGCCTGTTATCAGTTGCATTTAGATGGAATACACGTAACCTCCGTGGATGAGACGTATGCTCTATATATATATATATATATATATATATATATATATGGCCATTTTTTGATTTAGTAAATTTGGAACCTTATTTTCCGGCAACCTCGTAAAGCCTTTCCAACTTTGCTAGGTACTTTCATTCAATAGCTCGGAAAAAGGATCTAATCAAATTACGCCAAAGTTTCTTCGTTATATCATCAGCATTATTTTGCTGGACATTAACTAGAAGTATTGACAGGCTCGTTTTTTCTTTCACCGTTAAGATATATAACTTTCAATTCTGACAGTTTAACTTTATTTTATCCATTCTGATCTTTCATGAGTCGACCATGAATCTCTCAGGCTGTTCGCCAGTGATTAGTTTGAATTGATTATACTGGAAAATGGTACCTCAACCTGTTTTATAAAATGCATGAAACATGAGGGTACTGTAAGGAGCATCACCCAAACCCTAAGCCCCATTACACACGAGGGAACGGGCAACCGTGACCCTGAGAGTTTCAGTGGTGTAGACTCACGGTGCGTCATTGGGTTAGGTATGATAACAAACCGGGTAATAGCAGTTTTCCGTCTACTACCAAAGTCCTTTCCAAGTCACAGGCTTCTTCACTTTTTTATAAATAACTATCTAAGTGGTGAAGTTTTGTAGGATAATGCGGTCAGTCTCAGATCATTTTTGGACAGCCATTAACCTTGCACCAAAGTGCTCTGGTTGTGATTGCTAACTTACAACATCATCTGCTCAGACCAAAAGAGCGGGGAATAACGGAAGATCGACTATGCAAAAGAAGAAAAGCTTCGAATGCAAGAACGCCCTGGTTGCGGCACTGAGCCATGGAAGCCAACCCGATAGTCTAAAAGCGTCTACACTTGCGGTCTACTGGTTAAAGCTTTCAGGCTTTCCTCGACTGGCCACCCCAAACTATCTACCAACAATTACCTGCCTTGAGGAACAGCGCACGATGAGTCAGGCAGTCGTTCTGTTGGCATGCGAAAAACATGTCCCAACCACCTCAACCTTTTCCGGTTAACTCTCTTCTGAAGACTGGACTCCACCGCCCAGTATCTTTCTCCTAGTTCCTGAATTAATCAAAGTCCTCCCACCCTGTTCTACCAATATTACGGAGACGGCGGTGTTCAAACACCAAAAGTCTTCACACATCTGCTATGGACATCTGTGTTTTGGAACCATAGATCAGTACCAACCTCACTGTTGTTGTGTATACTGAACATTTAGTCGATAACCGGATGCAACGCCGACGCCACGGATGCCTCAACTTATCGAATGCCAATTGAACCTTCTGTATGGGCTTATGCATTATCTGATACTCGACCACCAGGTGAAATGCAACTGCCTAAATAACTAAATCTACCCACCTCGTCTGCAGGAACAGAGTCGGCTTTGAACCACTTCTGTCCTGCAGCATGGTTTTCCACTTTGGAGTTGCAAAAGGCATGCCCAACCTGTTCAATCGTTCAGACGTTCGACAATATTCTTGAATCCTCACTCAGTAGCAGAACATCATCCGCATGGTCTAAGTCGGTCACTGTCACCATTATCACTTGATGATCGGGCTATCTCCATAACTGTTTCGATGGCAAAGTTAAAAAAGGAAAGGTGAAATTGGGAACCCTTGACGAACACCAATTGTGATAAATTCGGGTGAAACATCGTCATAAGCACAAACTAGGCGTCGTCTGTTCGCATACAGAGATTGGATGAGCGAAATGAATTTATCCGGCACACTTCAACGAAAGGCAGCACCAAATATCCGACCGACCGACTGAGTTAGAAGCGGTTTTCAAATCAAGAACAAACAAATCGTGGATCCACAGACCATGTGCCTATGTCCCTAGATCTGTAGCAAAGTGATAATTTAGTCAATAAAACTCCGACCAGGACACAAACCCACTTAATTCTCGCGCACACTCCTTTCACGAATATTTAATAATTGGCGGAGGATAGTGCCCGTGAGTAGTTTCGATGCAATGCTTACTAAACTAATTTTTCTGTGCTTTTCACTTGGAAATGTATCGCCCTTCTTGTAAATCTGCACAATCACCGATTCGCATTTGTCCTTAGGAATCTCTCCCCTTTCCCAGACCGATCCTAGAAATTTTGTTAACTCCGATGATGACACTTCGCCGCCGTCCTTGAAGAAGGATGATGACTGTCCATCTGGTCCAGCTGCCTTATACCTTTAAAGAAAGTCTATCTCCCTTATCAGCCCCATGTTGGAAGGAGGGCTGATGTCCACCTGCATTGGTTCACTTGCAGGCATTAGTGTAAGGCCCACTTTAGCTGTGGGCCAGCTAAACCGCTTACATGTTCTGCTCAATGCTCCAGTCGGTAATTTCAGAGTGGATAGATGTGGCCCCGAATTTTCTGATCACTTCGCTTACGCCTGGCCTCTATGGACCAGTCTTCCTTATCAAATGGCGAACGTTGCGATTACTTTCGATAGCCGCAACCTTTTCCATTTGCTTTCACTTTCCTATTCAAGACTGCTCGAGGTCATTCGTGACAGCGACTTGCTGTGGTGTGACAGCTTGCGTGTCTCCATGACCCAACGAGCTATGCACTGTGGCTTACCTCAAACCGAAGACCCAATCATACTTGAATGGTCAATAGTTGGAGGCCTGACGAGGTAGTCTCCTGGTCCTCTCAGTCGGAAAAACGAGTGGGAGAATAATTGATCCAAGTAGATGGGCTTCCACTCAGCCATACATATCCCGCTGCCTTGCGGTCAGGTTCTTGTCAGAACCAAAGGCTTTGGTTGAGAACCCTAATCGTTCTTCTGGACTCCCTAGTAGCACCGGTCCATCAATCCTCATGAGTTTCACGGCTACAAATAGTTCCGTACCGCATCGGTCGTGGCGCAAGATAATCAGGATCGCGCTGCCCATTGCATGGAGCGCATTTGGGTGGGTAGTGATAAGTATGCTACTGTCCAGAGTTCCCTCTCTTATTCAACTTGTCTCTTCTGTCGCTAACCCGGTCTGTTT
>LUCM01002590.1:0-21009 GCA_008360955.1 Fasciolopsis buskii | reverse complement strand
GTTGATTCCGTATTCATCCTCTGGCCTGTAGTCGATCTAATTCCAAGCCGGCGCATTGTTCATGTGGTGCCCGAGAGACTCGCCAGTCTCTTCTACTCTAATGGCCATCGTGCTTCACCTTTGAATAACTTATTGCACCGAAGCAAAATGATCTTGCAGTTTTGGCGTTCTTATCTTAACTCCCTTTACAGGTGGCAGATTGCGACTCGCTTTCGCCACAGCTTGGTTCATGCCAGTCTTAGTTTCATGACCACTATTGCCGGTTCTTCGTCTTCCATGCAATGCATCCTAACGAATGTGGGGTATGCTCTTTCCACTACACTCGCGTGGAGCACATCATGAAGAAAATGAGAGATTCGAGACTAGAATGGAAGCTTGTTAAGGGTGGCCAGAAGTCTGTGAACGGGATAGGTGGACTAGGATCAACAATATCGGTGGTGGAGAATTACATCAACCAACAACGATGTGTTATTAACATTATATCACACACAATTAAAACCAATACATGGCGAATTGATTTTTCGATACACTCCTTACATTATTTGATCCTGCTATTCTGTTAAACTTTCCAACTGAGATGATTATGTTATGGCCCCAACTTTCGCTTAGACCGTAATATGAAAACGATGGTCCACCATTTCGGTTCGGGCAACAGAGTAGTGCGAGGACTACAGAACTGTTATGAATTTGATGGACAATTGATGGCGTGCATGACAATTCTGAAAGACTTAAAATATGCGGTGAACTATACAAATATTTCCCTGTCCCTTCAAATACTTTTTATTTTTGCTCCATGGTTCCAATGGCACCAGAAGTGCTAGCATGTTTTCGCAAATAAAAATGCGCGTGTGAAGATCCAGATTGTTTGCATGCGTACTGCGACTACTTCAGCAGCACGTTCAGGTTGTGCTTCACACCTTCAAAGTGTAAAATGCCGCTGCAGGATTGAGTTGGGTAAATGTTGGATTGGATGCCTGAGTTTCGTTTTGGCATGCTGAATAAGGTGTTACCAGTTACAATGACTCTCGTTTAGCAATTCGAGACACTGTTACGTAGATGTGTGGCAGCCAGTGTAAAATGCTACCCTAACTTCGAATTTGCTCTGCAACTTAGAGATTTTAGCATGGGAAACGTAACCGAGATGTTCAGCGGATGCATGAACGTCGACTCCCTCAGTGCACGCTGATCTCGAAGACAAATAATTTTTTGAGGATGGATAGAAATGCATAATTCATAGTATGATAAACAGGCATTATAATTCCACACTAAGCCAATGTGCAGGCTTATTTGTGACCGTTGCGCATTCGCTTCATAAAGGTAGCTACAACTAGCGGCTTGCCCAGCAGTAACGGAAAGCGATCCACGTTCCAAATTTCACAGAGCGACAAAGTAACTAATGTCATCAGAACATCTTCATTCAAATTGAAAAAAAAATGGAAAATGTTCGTCGGAACCGGCCGATTTTTACCGTCCCAGAGGTTCAATTTCTTCTGGAAATTATTTGGTCCTTCCCAAGATTTTTCTGCCGCTGACGTCGGAGTAAATGGCTAAGCGTGCTGCAAGTTGAATTGCTTCTGAAAATGTTCGGCTCAAAGGTGGAGTCTTCTGCTTGATATGAGTGTGCCTCTATTTCTATAGCACATCGTTTCGCTGACCGTTTCGTGTATAGGCCTAAACAGCCTTTAGCTGTTACTAGAGTTATAACTATTACTTCGGCTGCTTTCATTTGCCAATGTTCACAACCCCGTTTTGTAGCCTGACTTAGTGGATAGCACCGATTCCTACTTATGTCTTTACAAATCGAGCGCTAGCGTTTTTATTCCGTTAGTCCAAGCAGCTTTACAGAAATCCATTCCGTTGGCAGATATTATATTTAGCATCTCAGGCAAAACTCGCTGGCAAGTGCACTGCCCGCTTAACATAGCCCTAGAGCTTATATAAATTACTATTCGACGTACTTAACAGTGCATGTCGCAATTTACATTCACAGGTATTGTGATACCCAGGTCAGACAAATGTTCCAAGGCTATCTAGTTCCGCTATTTGTGTCTACAGCCAATGACTTCCAGGGATGATCCCATTTCATAGTCCGATTTTATTTACATGAACCAGTACGATCCAGTTTTGAAAAGAATCGTAAAAACGGTAACTTACGGCGACATGACCTATCAAGATCAGAGGAGGCATGCCACACGAACCGCAATTGGAAATCCGTACTAGTCCAGAAATGGGGATTGTCCGCAGAAAACTGGTGAATCCCAAACTCGTTATCTGTGTGCTGAGCAGGCAAGGGGCAGAGCCCAACCAAGCAAGCTTCTGATATACTGATTTTGCCAAACGTTTGCATTAAAATCACAGGTTACGACTACAGTGTGGGAGCAATAGTTTCTGTGAACAAGAGTGACGATTTCGCCATAAAATTTGTCCTTTTGCGTATCGGTACTACAATAAGTTGAAGTGTATGCTGAGATGACAAAGTGTGGTTAACACAAATATCACTGTCTACGCCGACTGAATACTGAAGTCTTACGGCTGTTAACCGGGATTCAGTTCAAAAATGTCACCTCAGCTTTGTCGCTTAAGGCTATTTTCGGCTTGAAATACTTCGTCTCCTGGGTTGCGCAGGAAATATGTTGATGAGATATCAGGAGGAGCAAGTTGAACTACAATATTCGAACTCTGAATTCACGTTCTACTAACGTAGCAGACATTAGTCACCAGAGTGTCGAACGGTTATTGACCAACCTGCATGAGAGTATGCACATAAAAGGAGCCCAGATTCAGAGGCTGACGGGGATTGACAAAATACGAACGATAGGATTGAAAATAGTTTACCAAACCATCCACATTCTCATGGCGATGAACCTTTGTAAGGCATAGCCGTGGAAAGTTAATCAGTAGACAGAAGGACCAAATGGAAATGACTGGAGACAGATGCAGATTGAATAAAATAACGAGCAGTATTGCACTTGTTGATGAGTGATCATGACATACCTCGCTCGACGCAACCGGAAATAAGATCCCGATGATCCTGTGCTGCGACGGATGCAGTAGGGACTTCTTCATGATTGTCCAGTTCATGAATTGTAAATGATACCAAGGATCTACAAACTCCATCAGTCGGTCTACTTGAAGCTAGCCCACCACCACTAGTTCCCCCATCGAAGTGTTACTTTACCAAGTGCGTGAGCTAGCATCTCATCTACCTTTACACGTCTCTAGTTCGCTGTCGCAGATGACGACATCTTTGCTTCATATTCCTAGTGCCTACTTCCTGCTCTATAAGATGATTTTAGTATGGGTCTGGGTTTCTTTGATGGCGCTCGCTCTAGAGTTTGGGCAGCGATTCAGCTTGCACCCGCAGTTGCACGAACAACCACGAATAGATCTATTGGAGTGTACTCGATCTTAATAAGGTCCGTTAATCGACCTATCTGTTTTTCATAGTTCACTTGTTCACTTCAAGCATCGTTAGAATAGTCTCTGGCTGTTGCAATGCTGGAGGGCAGACAGCCAGCCATGGGTACACCGACGAGACTAATGTATAGGAGAGGAACACGATCCTAACCTGTTGACGGAGTTTTTAAACGGGAAAACTGATCCACGTACGGCTACATTTGTAATGTCGCTTCAGTGATGGTTGCTTAGTTTTCTAACACTTTGGATCCCCTCTTAACTATCGAAATAAACATAGTTGCCACCACCAATGAATTTCACTCGCAGGGGGGTGGCGAGGTGCTCCCAGAAGCGTATATGGATCCTTGCATAAGGCTTGCAGAAATATAACGCCATGCATTTTCATGGAAGCGTCAACTGCAGTCTGGCAACACTCCAAACCGAAACCGGTTCTTCATTTGCCAAAAGAACGTCACCATCCACTTCCTCTTCCATCATTTTGCAGGAAAGCGGAATAGCAATGCATTTATCACTACTATATCATTTATTCTACGAGTCAATTATCAACGTCAAAATAACGTTTTCAGTCAAAGTTTGACCCTAACTCAGCTCCTTCGCGAATACTCCAGATATGACTTCATAGTTTAACAACTACCTCACTTCAGTCCCAAGATATGATCTCGAATTAAGCCAGTTCTTGATGTTTACTCAATGACTTTATCCAAAATGTTATCACAATTACCTGCAATTCAATTGCGGCACATTGTCTTATATTTGCGTAAGTCGGGGAGCAGATTATAAGCTATCAGAAACGAGGCAAAGGACGAACACAATGAATGAAAAGGAGAGAAAGAAAATGAAACATTGTGAAATCCTCCACATGCATACCTAGCCCTTTCATTCTCCACCTCCACATCAGAGAATGACCATCGACAGCCATGGTTTCTCGGTTTCACAAAACCGAGATATATGGTGGAGATCGTACGCCGATCCTGGGACCAGATGGTCTAACTTGTAAAGCGGTAGGATGATTTGAGTCTCGCAACCCACTAGGGGCCGGTGACTGATTGCTCAGTTCGTACGTTCTTCGGATGCGGCTAGACATACTGGGATCCCAGTACACTCCTCGGCCACAAATCCCGGTGCGCATATAGTCCTATCCTTCGTACGTCGTCCGTATTTGATTTCAAATCCAGACTTAGTCATCCTTCCCGGTGAAAAGGGCCTGGCAATTTGCCCTCGCCCTAGAATCTTGGTAAAAACAACACTATGAGAAAATAATACACACAGTCTATTTCAGACATACGATCTGAGAGGCGTCCATTGAGAGCAACTAACCCAGGTCTAAGACAGCCATCCCGATCATACTGAATCAATTATGAAGCCTCAGATGAATCCTGTTCCACTCTCAAAAAGCACATCCTACTTCTCAAATACGAACCATAAATACCAACCATGGACATTAGCGCTCATCATCAGATTTAGAATCTCTGCGTTTCAGCATTATTTCACACCACCACTTTTTGTTGCACGTTTCAGGCATGGGTGTAGTGCAAGGGGCAGACCCCAAGGCCACCAGGACCCATAACGGCGGAAGGGGGGAAGACAGGGACGGAGACCGTAACCCTGAGACTTGGAGTACCATAGAATCACGTCTCAGTAGGTCAGGTGTGGCAACGAGAAAAGCGACAACTAGTTGCCATCTACCACCAAAGCGACCGGAGTGTCTGACATTCGAATCTGACATTTAATTCACTTGGCCACCGCTACTACCTCTTTTTAAAACAAGTTGATTCCTGATTAAGTGTTTACTCACAAATCTGTTAATACAGACTTTTCGCTGATTATGCGATTCACTACTTTTATTGGAAATGAAATGGTGAACAATGGAAAAATGAGCACTGCTTCTGGATTTTAACGGCGGATGTTATTTAACTGCCTGCTGGTGACTTATGTAACTGGTCGACAACCGCTCAATTTTCGGAGTAAACAACAGAAATGGGAAGTAAAATGACCAACATTTTAGCTGTATTGTAAGACAGGCCATCAGAGTTTGACAAAATACCGGTATGTAGCAGCAGAACAGCACAAGAAGTTAAAACAGTCATTCTATCAGGTGCTTAGACAATAAACCTTTAGGGATTCAATAACCTACGGTCTAGTGATGTTTGAAGGGGTAAATCTGAAAGAACAACAGATTGGCCCGAATCACGAAGACTGCTGAAAAACACTAGCAGCCGAATATAAATGATCTAAGTATGCAGTGTGCGCTAGACTAAACAAATGGGAATTTAGATGAGGCGATTCAGGAACACCGTAAAGAATGATAAATAACAATAAAGTAAACGTGAACTCAAAGCATCACAGAATTCGACTGGATCACTCAAACGAGCAATCAGACTAGTTTTTTATTCTAATCCAAACTGGAGCACAAGGAATAAATTTGAGACAGCTACAGATAACTCACCGGGATCCTAGAACTGACGGTTGCTTTGATCGTTCTACCAAGGACGACTGCGATGCATTGCGGAGATTTGTTGCATCAGGAAATGCCACAGTCGGGAGATCGGACAGCGAAATCAACGTCTCTGAAAGTGGTCTGGAGGAGATTCCGACAACGTTAGATGCTGGCTCGATACCGACGGGTCTAGCGATAGGCAGGTGCCCGTCAGATCCTCGCTTTTCATCCAAAACACAAGTGGTCAGAGATGAACTACCACGAGGTGGGGGCGGAGGAGGCTCTGTTGATCGATCAGCGATGAGGGCCGGGATTACGGACATTCCTCTTGGAGACTGCTGTAGGCTAGTCGCTAGTGTTTCACCCGTTTCCCTGTGCCTGTCAGAATCAGCTGAAACTGAGACCCCGCTATCTGCAGTAGCTGACGATACAGTTGTACCGTCGCGCGTTTTGTGACGATGACGATGCTTGTGATGTTTGTGGTGCCTAGGTAGGCAAAAAAGAGAACATTTTTCGAATTTTAGATAGCAATGTTATTAATAGACCAGGACGGCTGAATTAAGGCAACGATAAAAAGCCCGCATTTAGTACAGACGTAAAGCACCAGAGATTATAAAAATCCCAAGCATAATGCTCGATAAAGATACTCTTGGATCCCGTGTTTTAATGGTCGAATACAACAGAAATTTTGCGATATCACAGACTAGCACGTCAATGTAGCTCGAGGTTTCGCGCTCAAGGATTAGATTAACAAAAAATCAGGAAATTTTACTGTTCAGGAATAACGACAGGTCGAAAATGGCTGTTACCGCAAATAGCAATGAAATAAATTATGGGAAATAGTCATAAGTTTGGTAAGGAAAAATTTAACAGATGGAGCCGACTAGCATAAACGGGATAACTCGTCGTGAAACGTGACACAATAGACCGCATCTTTTACTGATATCTTGTAGCACAAATGTGCCCATCCACTGGAACTCATTGAGACAAAGATTACTTTGTAACATGCTTGAAGTGTGAGGGCGGTGGTGTAGGTGTGGCCAGTAGCTATTGCACTAAGCGGGTACAAGTAAACACGATCATGGGTCATGGGATGGTACAGAATCAAAAGGGCTCAACAGGTCGATCGCGGTAACAAGCCGGCGACAGCGAATTTCTGTCTGCGATAAAAATGATTTTCCGGCCCGAGATTCGAACTCTTGGCCTTCTAGCCCAATTCATTTGACCATTATCCATCGTCGTTCGTATGCATAAATCTAGCCTATTCAGCATATACCATGCTTGTCGAATTAGGAAAGAAATATAACCAACCTATTTCGAGTGTCACTTGTTGCCTATCTAAACGATTTGTTCACAGCTCGCAAGATTATCAGGGGTATTGAGCATCAATGGTCACTCGAGTGATTGCATTCGGATAAAGTGTATTAAAAATAGGTTTCTGAAACTTAGTTATCTACTGCATGTTACAACTCGGTGACTGTGATATACTTCAGTGTGACCTGAAACAGTTCAGTCAATTTGGCTTTTGATCGATCGCCGGTAATTTCGCTAACGGAAGAACAGATGGATAGACGAACGGACGGGAGAATTCGTCAGTAGACCAATAATAAGCAAAACTTATCCATTTATTATTGCTTAGTTTGTGTGATCGACGTTAGTAGACTGACTGTGATTGACATGACAGGCTTTCATCCAAACAGCTAAGGTGAGAAAGATGAAAAATACGACAACTTCCATCACACAGTAAGCCAATGTGTGCTTATGAAACCAATCGAAATCAGAACAAATCTCTCGAAATTCAAGTTAATATATCCAATCTGGGATACAACAGCTGAAGCATAAAGCCCAATGATTATCTTTTGTACGGTTGGGAGTTCGATAAGTTATAAAGCCATCTCAGGTGTCAAATTTGGTTTGGGTGCTCGTTTATTTTAAAACTGCAGATGCGGTAGAGAAGAGTACAATCATGATAGTGAACCGCAATTATCGGTTCGTTATCACATTTGGCTTACTGAAGTTTTAGGGTCATAGAAACCGTTACTCCTCCATAATCCAGTGGATATGAAAGGCTATCTGGTCTACTTTTTGGAACACTGTTATGCAATGAAAATATGGTGGAAAGCTGAAAAGCGGTAGCAATGATTCGATCAGAAAGGAAAAGATCGATTTTCTTGGCGAATAATTCGGTTCCGCTGTTACAAATATCAGCCCGTAACTTCAGTGGCCCGATTTCGGTTGCTGTCCAGTGACACCACAAAGCAAAACTAATTGGATGATTCACCTTTCATAGATTTTAAAGACGAGTCAAGCACTGGTACTGACCGTCGAATGGTATCATACAAATGTATAGAAAAAACAGAAAGGATATAAGTGAAAATCAACCAGACGGGAAATATATGACAGGCACTGTGAAAATGACCGAGATTATCAGTAGTCTCGCAGACCAACGTTTTCAGCAAACTGGTAGTGGAACCTAGTGAACTGAAACCGAGGCGTTTGGCGGAATTCAAACAAGCAAATAGTATATGACAGCATACAGAGTGAGTTACTTCAGTTTGGATTGCTATTATTTAGCGAGAAGTGACGAAGCTTTTCGAAGGTAAACTGCAGGCGTTACTCAGCGGGCGGATATGCCAGAAACTCAGCAAATGTCAAATTTTAGCCATCACCTTAAAAACATTACGAAGCCGCCTGGAAAACATTTATTCACAACAATATGACGCGTGTCTTGATAGGAAAACAGTATCGATAAGCAGTGGTAATCGGCGGGTCCGGCGTCGTCCTGCAGTACTTTTTGGTCATTCTGATGTGGCGCCAGAATCTCAAGAATGACATCATTACTGCTCCATGGGCCACAAAGTACTGGAACTTCAACGTTACGGTCCACTGTGTGGATATCCCATTGAATTATCACGTCAGGACATCAAATATGTGTTGAATAACAAGAAGCAGGCTATGGTTTTTTTTAATATGAAACGTACTCCCGAGCAAAGTGTGCTTTCACCCGACTAATGTCACGTTGGAAGAAAGCCACCTTACTCAAGAAAACATATTTACTGAGTTCTTGTAGAGCTTGTTTCGGAGAACTTGTCACATGGCCACCAAAAAATGGTGGGTAACTGAATTAACGAGCTCAGGACTTTTTATTATAGCGCAAGGCGGATACGTTCCCGGTCTTACAGCGCTATCGATCTATAATCCAATATCCGATGGCACTCGAACTATTCAAATATTGTTCTGTTTATGGGGAAATCCACGAACGAAATCAGCTCAGTTCAATTTTCACAATCAATAACCTCGCATCAAAGTGCTCTGGTTTTGGTCTTTACTTTAATACACCATACCCACAAAACAGAAAGACTGTAAAATACGAAGCTGAACAATTACAGTCAGGAAAGATATTGAAAACAAGAACATCGGTGACTGCTGCAAAAAGCCAAGTCACCTACTGAATCCACCTATCGCCTGAGGAATCCGGTAGATTCCAACCTAGTAGTCTAACTGCCACAACAGAAGTCAGTCTACTAACTAAGAACCCTGCATCTTTTTGCTATGTAACCGGG
The DNA here is from genome assembly GCA_008360955.1 of Fasciolopsis buskii. Lineage (NCBI taxonomy): Eukaryota > Metazoa > Platyhelminthes > Trematoda > Plagiorchiida > Fasciolidae > Fasciolopsis > Fasciolopsis buskii. Next base: position 11,592 of record LUCM01002590.1, on the reverse strand, counting down.
TGGCCACTTCGACCCATCCTCCAAAAGTTATCTGTTTCCGAGAGAAGCGAACCGTGAGAAAACCGTTCAGTGGGCATGAGCAACACGTGGCCAAACCTTCATTATCGTCATCATCGTTCAGCGTTAAACAGCAAGGCAAGCCTCACTTACCGCCGCCTTTTCCCAGAGTTACACGTTTATATAAAAAGAGTGAATATCCAAGGCGAACAGAGAGTGGACGTACACAGGCGACAAAAGATAAGGTGCCGCTGCAGCCAACACACAAAACAGTCTAAGTGTACAAACGCACGTGTTTTCAATCATTCTGATCCGATAGAAAATGACAGCACGATCGCCACTGTTCACGGTTAGCTGCCATATCCTTAAGTGTATCCAGCCAGCAAGTCGACGAGTCTTTCAGACCCCAACCACGAAGGCGTGAGACACCTACTTTACCTAACTTCGCTGTACCTTTTCTCGTTCCACGTTGCCACGTCATCCGTTGACCTTCACATGGCTTCTTCCACTCCTTTGGAGGAGCACAAAATGGGATGCGACATGGTCGAAATTGTTTGTCATACACAACACGTGACCCAACCAGCATAGTCTACTAAGTTTCGTACCCTGAGATATGGTGTTCTCAGAATTGGCACTCCTAACTCAAACTTTACTCACCCGATCACTCCATTCAATAATAAGTAGATATCGGTGATCAAAAACCGCCAACCGACGAACATCGCCCACACGCATACTCCACGTCTCGCAACCGTACAACAGAACTGAATGCACTGCAGCACAGTACACACGACCTTTCAACTTCAGTGAAATATCAGGCCGACGCCACAAGTGCTTCAGTCCAGCGTAAGCTGCCCGAGCCATGGATATGCGCATATTTACCTCCACTCCCGAGCTACCATCGTTGGACACGCAGGTACCAAGTTAGGTGAAACGGTCCGCAGTCGTTAGTACTTCTCTGCTGAGCACCACATTCGACACTACTGTCGTCCAGTCCAGCAACAACACCTTGGACTCTGAAGATGCAAAGCACATGCCGAAGCGAGCAACCGATCTCGACAGTCTATCTAGTGCCCGTTGTGCATGGTCCGCAGACTGGAACAGGCACACAACGTCATCTGCGAAAACAAGGTCACATAGATACCTTTTCATTTCCCAGTTCGATTCCTACATCCCGAATACCTAAATCATCTACCATTACCTCGTCCATGAGAGAGTTGAAAAAAAATGGAGAGATAGAACACTTGTCGAACGCCACTAGTCGTTTCGAATGAACTTGATAGTTTACCGTATACCCTCACGCGACCATAGGTATGCGAGTGCAATGCTCGCAATAGGTTTGCGAACTTCTCTAGCATACCCTTCCTGTGGAGAGCACTGAATAGTGCAGTCGAGGAAGACTACGTTCGTAGGGGCGGCGGTGCGCGAGGCGGGTTTCGAATATCTGTCGGATAGTAAATATCTGATCGATGCAACCTCGACCTGGACGAAATCCGCCTTGCTGTTCGTGGATATTATCCTCAAACGACGCAGCATTATAGAAGCTAACATCTTTCAGTTATCAGAATTAAACTAATTCCACGATGATTCCTGCAGTCACTTCGTGTACCCTTTTTCAAGATGGGTACAATCAGTGACTCAACCCACGAATGAGGAATAATCTCCTAGTTCCAAATATCATGGAACAAGGAGGCAACTGATTTCAACAGAGCTTTCCCACCCAACTTGAAAGGAACTGAAGGGAATTCGTCGGATCGGGATGCTTTACCCACTTCAGAAGCCGAATATTCGACTGCACTTCCACTTGCGTAGGGAGATCGGCAGGCATCTCCCAAGGATTCGCAGCTCCAGACGTCGGCTTAAACACGTCTGTGTGGAGTAAGCTGAACTGATACTTGAAGTGCTCTGTACAACGGTCCAGTCTTTCCTGTCTACCATGGATGAGCTCTCCATTTTTATCGCACACGACTTCACTAACCGAAGTTCGCCGCCTCCCAGTGTCTCGTATAAGCTTAAACAGTCATTGACTGTTACCTGAAGCGGCCGCTACTACCATCTCTTCGGCTACCTCAACCCACCAGTTTTCACGGTCATTCCTAAGGCTTATCGTCAACTGACGCTGCAGCCTTCTCACTCAAGACTATTCCTACACCACGTTGACCCACAGCTTGAGCTGCTTCGTCTCCTGAAGTGCGAAGTAAATATCTTGACGAGACGTTTGGCGCAGCTAGTTGAATTACTCTACTCGAGTCTTGAATTCGTGTTTCACTCACGCAGCAGACATCAATCGAAAGTGAGTCCACTGTCGGAGCCAAACATGCCTGTTGGCCAGCTTGCGTGAATGTGCGCACACCGAAGGAACCGAGATTCAGAGGCTGACGAGACTTGAGAAAACGTGAGCTAACAGACTGAAAACAACCTACTAAACTACTTGACAATAAACCGTTGCGAGTATCGGGTGTGTGATCAATGGGGCCACTTTGGGTAGGCAGAAGGGGCAAACAGATTGGGTTGGAGACAGGAGAGACAGGTTGAATAAAAGAGGGAACTCTGAGCAGTAGCATACTTATCGCTACCCACTCCGCTCGATGCGATGGGCAGCGCGGTCTCGATTAGCCTACGCGACGACCGATGCAGTATGGAATTATTTGTAGGCGTTTAATTCATGGGGATTGATGGACGGGTACTGCTAAAGAGTCCAGCCGCTAAGCAGCAGAACGATTAGGGTTCTCAACCAAAGCCTTTGGTTCTGACAAGAACCTGGCCACAAAGCAGAGGGGAATAGCTGAGTGGGCGTCCATCTACTTGGATCAATTAGTCTTCCACTCGCTTTTCTGATTGAGCTGCTAACTCATATCAACCCCCAACTTGGAGGACCAGGAGACTACTTCGTCAGGCCTCTACCCATTGACCTACCAGGCATGATTGGATCTTCGGCTTGAGATAAGCTATCCTGCATAGCTCGTTGGATCATGGAGGCACGCAAGCCGTCACACCACGTTAAGGTGTAGTCTCGTTTTCTGGGCTCATGAAATGCTTTCAATAAGCTATCTCAGGATTAGAGAGAAGCTGTATCGTTGGCTTCCAACATAAGTATAAATAAATCCGTATCCAGCTTCAAACGTGATAGATTTCGTGCATGAAGGACAGACACGTGATGTAGTTCATTCGCTTGACATTACCTAAATGGCTGCCTTGATTACGTGCAACGCTGCACTTGCCTAAACACGGAATTTTAGATTAAAAAAGGATCTTCGGTCAGTCCCTTGTCCTCAAGAATTAATTCACAGTTACGATATATATATACATATATATATATATATATATATATAATTGTCTAAATTTAGCAAAGTATTTGTGCATGCATTCAGTCCGCACGAAAATCACTTCCTAAGTCGATGGGAACGAAAACGGACGATCCCTCAAAACTTGATTTTTACTTCACACCTCTGTAAAACAGTCAGCCACGGTAACCGTGACTCGTTTTCCGGCAGAGCTAAGCTGAGCGAACTGAAGAGTGACCAGGAGAACAACTTGCTTTAAGTAACCTGTGGCCGAGCAAAGTAGAGACCTCGTTACATGTGCTGTGATTTAACTACGACAAATGGGAATTGGAATGAAATAAAACCAATCAAACGACTGCAACTATACCAAATGCTTTTCAGTAGCAGAGACAAAATAATCGACCAATGAGTCCCCAAAACGAAATATCCAAAAATAATCAGGATAAATCAGAAGTGGATGTTTTCATGAAATAATTCGCCGTCATCGCTAAACTCGCCATTCAGAAACCATGGAAGCAGTGTACAGTTGTTTCATCATTGTTGGGACTCACCACCAGTACATATCCGCTGCGCCCGAACTGGGACGCGAACCCGGGACGAACGATTCTGAGTCGAACGCCTTAGTCATTTCGCTACCGGGCAGGCTCGGAACGGTTTGTTCAACTTCACCACATGATGTTGCACCTATCCGTCAATGATTTGCACGGTTACTATCCGCAAGTTCACAGTGACCGACCCCCACTGATAGATTACTTCTTTGCAGGTAGCCTAAATAAGACGAGCGCTTTGGACATGGCCTCGGAAGCTTGGCTACTTGGTATGTGTTAGTAGTACCAGATTGAATGTTTTCATGAAATAATTCACCATGTGATACCATCGCTCAACTCACCATTAAGAAACCATGGTGAAGTTCAACAAACCGTTCAGAGCCTCCCCGGTAGCGTAATGGCTAGGGCGTTCGACTGAGAGTCGTTCATCCCGGGTTCGTGTCCCAGTTCGGGCGCGTTGGATATACACTGTTGATGATTCCCAGCACGGATGAAACAGCTGTACAGTGCTTTCATGCTTTCTTAATGGTGAGCTGTACGATGATATCACATGGTGAATTATTTCATAAGTCGAAATTATTGAATGTGATCCCGTGGCATTGTCCAAGTGGGAAAATCATGTAAGTAGCCGTACCAAACGAGAATCGGAAGCTGATAAACACCGTGAACCAATACCCACGAAGACAAGTTCACTAATCGATTCATATGGTTACCAGTATTCAAGAAATAAATGGATGGCGGAAAGAAAACGAAACCGTTGATTTGATAAACTCAGCTATAGAAGGCTGCGAAGAATAGTCATTATGCGTGAAAAGTGTTTAGCGCTCAAAACGCCGTCTACTTGACCTAAATCGTTTACTGTCTACGGCGTTGTGTCTACGCACATCGCACGGGTGAGAACACAAACCGAATGTCGTAAGAGCAACCAGATAAGTATAGTCGGTAGTCAAGATGGATTGTGTACGAGCAATCCGAGGACGACGTCAACTGCAAAGCTCTGAATAAACACTGACTAATTCTTAGGAGAGATACAAATATATACACATCAGATACGTGAACTACTTTTCGTGATTGCCCCTGGTGTATCTGTGTAAAACGACAAGTAACTAAATGAATCCACCAGTGAAATGACTCTTTAATCCGCCAATTTCTTTCAAAGTTGCTGATACGGATCTAGAACTCAAAACAAACAAGCTGCTGCACAATTTCTTTCCCTTATGGAGTATTGATCGACTGCCTGGTAAATTCAGAAATGATCATCTTTTTTCGTGAGACATTCGGCACTCCAATTGGGCAGTGCCAAACAAGAGGTGGCACGAATTAAATATCAATTTACTGCTAAGTACACTCATCAACTATAATTTACCCGGAGGGAAACAGGTGGCCGTACAAGCACACGAATTCGTTTCAGACGAATCAATGGATAGGGGTGGGGAAACGTGCGCCATACCCATGAAATGTTAACCGTATAGTGTTGGAGACAGGATGTACGTTACGCAAACGGTCCGGAAATAACGAAGACAATAAATGGGTCATTCGGCTTGTTGTGTCGCGGAGTTTGGTTGATCTATGCACACACTGAAGCACAAGACGCAAGCGCTAACGCCGTACGATAGCATAGGAGCACACAGCTTGTGGTCCAGTAGGACACGAACACAAACTGAAGATTGGAGATACAACAGTTCGGGCTCAAACCTTGAAGCCCCGTAGTCACACAATCAATGGAACGGAACTGCTGCTCCCTTCAATGAGCAGCCATACAGAACAGGAAAATTGTGCGGAATGCGAGCAGCTAATGCAGCCCGGTAGCGAAAGAGAGAAGACGAACACAAAACACTGCTGCGAGCTTATTGATGACCACTAATCCAAGTCTGAATTCCAGTGAGCTCTGTCGTTTATATAGTTGTGTTGAGTGGCCTTGATCGATATGTGAAACAGCAAATCACAGAACGAGTTTTTACGAATGTTTTCGCGGACATAAAAATTTTCAACCGCGCAATATTTAAAACAACGTTAATTTTGAGGTACTGAGAAAAAAGCAGGTTCTTTTGGAAAATTAACAACAGAACTACCATTGGCGGCACCAAAAACCCTAGAATGGTCACCAACGATGACACGGGCTTCATACAGGTCACCGGTTAGTTCAAGTTATTTCAGAACAGCGCTGTTCGGGTACATCACTAACACAATGGGTGCGTGAAATAACCAGAGGGAGAAATCGTGACTCATCCACGCAGCAAAAGTAAACCAAATCGGGAAAAAAGGCTCGGACAGTAGGTCATGATTTTCAGTTGCACCAGGGGCTCAATAGAATAACTAAAAAAATCTTACTTGTGCGGTTTATGTTCACGTGATCCATCCGTGACGATGGACGTCAGGGCCTCCGTGTTATTCGCCTCGGATATGGCAATCGTGTCAACCGCAGTCACTAAGGCAGAACCAGCTTGTGCACTGTCTGGCGATTGATTTTCTATCGGGACTGGTGGCAAAGGTTTGTTGAGCAAGGCAGTATGTGCAGTACTGGGATTTGGTACAGGCAATCGCAAGGGGCTGGAAAAGATTAAATAAAACGAATGAAATTTTCATCGTAACCACTCGATGATTCGAGGCAAATAATTCTGTGCGAAAACAAAAAAGACGAAAACACTGATGGAAAGTAAACAATATATATATATATATATATATATATATATATATATATATATATATATATCATCAGAATCGAATCTGTAGCATCAGGAGTGTGCATGGAAGCTCTTCGTCGAAGAGTCCACAGAAGAATCACAACTGTGATTCGTTGATAATTCTTTGTCAGTTGGGGCAGAATGCCCCAGAATATACGTACGTATATATAGAAACAGAAATTAGTATCTGGATGCGTAAACAAAATTTGCCCGAGAGCATATATATATATATATATATATATATATATATATATATAACTGCAGCAAGTGGTACACTGATGATATGCAAAATTACCGTGAATGACTTTACTACAACCATCTGAGCCCTGATATTTTCATGGATCATTGGTTTTATTACCGATACCAGAGGGTCACTTGATGAAACTGTGCTGCTGCGGACGATAGAAAGAAAAACCATTGACAAGAACTGTTTTCGTTGCAATGATCAATCTGGTAGGTGTAGTCCTAGGGAATATAATGGAAGGATAATATTACGGAAAATTCCGCACTGTCCGTACAAATTGGTCGACATGGAGTCTTAATTCATTCTAAGGCAACCCTGCAGACTAACGTAACCAAACGGTCAGACGCAAACCCTCCGGTATAATAGAGAGAAATTCAAGCCAGCCCAAGCCACGGGGGGTACGAAAAATATGCACTGCTTTTCAACAAATGGATGAAGCGGCTTACAAATGGAAACAACCACAACTTTCGTTACGGCCTTTTGTTTTATCCCGTATTCCTGAGAAAAAAACTTTGGATTTCTTCAATATAGAAAAAATGAGGAAGCAGTTCCATCAAAGAACGAAAACTCGAACGAAGAGTCCGTGTTATCACAACGTGCCAGTTAATTGTCAAGATCATCGGGCTGGGAATCATGAATAGAAGTTGCGAATTCATCAGAGCAGAACTGACAAAATAAGAGAATATATGAAACAGAATATGAATATTGAACGGCGAAGATTTCGTTGACACTTGATGTGAAAACAAAAAAATGATCAAAAGAAATACTGCCTCTAGATTAGACTGAGACGTAAACGCAAACCTGGGATGTTTGGGTACCGCTGGATGAGAGTTGGAACCGTTTGTCATTTCAGTTGAGGATAAAAAAGGAGCCAAAGCTTGTTGCCTAGGATCGGCAGTTCTGGTAGACGGGTGGAACTTTTCAGTTTGAAAAACACTGCTGATCGCTGGAGTGGTCATTTTCGGTGATAAAACGACGTTGCGCATTTGTTCGCTGAGCAGTCCCAGGCGCTGTTGAGCATAGGCTACTCGAAAAGCCTCGCCAACGATGTTATTCAACTCTTCGGCCTAAAATGAACGCCAATATGGCTAAAGTTATCTTGGCAGCAAAACAGCCTAAGCTGATAGATGAGTGACAAGCATAAATCGCATAAAGTTTAATTACAATTCTTTCCTTGACGAGTAATGTAACGGTTCATGCATAATTACACGTGCGCACACAAATAATGTTCTTTCTAAATTGTGGATTTACAAAGAAGGATGCCTGTGCAGTGTACGATCGCAGATAAGAAACAAATCCTTCGATGTAGTCCGCATAACCATTTTGGTTCCGAAGACTAAACTTGTCTTTGTGTTCAGCAGGCTGGACATTATGAGAGTCCTAAGCACCACTATACGGTTAGAATGAAATACACATTAAGATAGTTTTTCAACCATAAAGTTTTGTAACTGTCTTTCATGGCATTCCGTTTTCTGAGCTTGGCGTTTAGATCGCAAACTTTTCATCACCAGTCGAGGTGACATTGTCAATGCGAATTTTGGTTCTCCAAATCAGCTGAACTGTTTGCCTCTCATCATAGTGCATCACTTTGTGGCACTGTTACACAGGAAGTTGGAAAGATTTAGAAGGAATTGCAACATACCGATAAAAGTGGATTTTTGATATCAGAAAAGGCACAAGATCGCCTCAGAAAAGGCAAAGAAAGTCACCCATTTTGGCGAGAGAACCTACTGTCTGGTGCGAGTGAGTGTACAAGGTACCAGGTGAGAGTGGCTAAAAGAATATGATATCAAAAACTATTGCCCTTTTTTCCGGAGACGGAGAGCGTTGCACACTTTCACCAGTCTCATTCGACTAAGTAATCGACTGGACGATAAATAATGTTGCATGTGACTACGATGGCCTCCAACTGAGTTCAACAAGCAATATGTCGCGTCCGGATTGTCCGCAATACGTTATCTTGATCGGTAATGCTAATATTGATTTGGTAGAGTATTTCCTGCGTGGCGGCTGGGGAACCATTGAACATAACGACGCTGTCCGTAAACTCCAGGTATGTGATGTAGACTGATGGACTAAGCTGGACGCCTGGAGAGCCCGTCACCGCGTTGCATAAAGTCCAATCAATGACATAACTGAACATATACAGGTAAAATGGACAACTCTGTCTTAATCAACGCTATAAAAAACAAATTCTGTATAGTCCTCTTCGTACATTCGCACCAGTGTGGTGCTTCGTAGGAAAGCCGTTAACTTTTATTAGTTCTCAAAAGGATTCACGAATAACTGAGTCGGAAACAGAGCGGAAGTCCATGAAACGTTATGGCACACTACCGGAAGTTGTTCCAAAGCTCAAAAGAGTGTAAATACTTGGTCAGTGAAACATGTGCTGTCTACCCCTCCCCCTGGTTTTGTTTAGTGCAGTGACCTCTGGCATTCGCAAAGGGAGATTTCAATCCGACTGATCTCCCCCGCGTATTTCTCGCAGATTGTTCTATGGCCTTTCTTGGGAATGGGTAGCAGGATGGGAGTACCCCAGTCATTTGGATACATCTCGCGTTCACAAACAAAGCAAAATAGGTCATCGTGATCTGTTCATCTCCCGATTTTCATATTTCGTTCAGGGATGAGTGGGCCTGTTGTGTTGCGCGAGGCGAACTCTGGTTTGTAGCGCCCATTCAAAGCATAGCGGATGAGTCCAAAGGGCCTGCCAAAGTCACCAGTTCCTGATGCGACATCCATTTTCTCAGTACTTCCTATCCAATATCTCTTGAGATCTGTCCTATTCCAGCATGTGGCCGCATGTCGTAGCCCGCAAGGTTTTAAGCCTCCCGACGAGCAGTTTTTCATTGCTTTGGCTGGCCGTTGAAGATTAGTTGCAGAGATCCAAATCTTAGTTGTTCTTATGTCTTCCCTAGTTCTCTTCAAGCGGCTTTTTTTACCCACCGTTTTAAGCGTCTTCCACTGATTTTCCGCAGAGGCATCTTCCGTTGGTGCACCGGTGATAGTGCTCAGCTGCGTTGCGACCGTAATCCACAGCACCTTGCGTCTTCCCGGCATTTACGGAGCAACAAAACTTAATCAACTTGGTAGTAGCTTTTTAGGGCACGTAAATAAATGGAAACTGAAACGGGCACGCACCACGACGTGGTACGTAATGTTTAGGTTACCCCTCGCTACTCGCTGAAACGTGCGACAATCTTCTATTGACGAAGCTCAGTGAGACCACATGGGAATATGATCAATCTGGTGCGTTGCGTGAATGTCGTTCGAGCACCATGTTAGCAAGTTTCTTCGGATGCTGGAGGCGCATGGTCCAAGCAACCAAGATATCGCCGACAGCGATCAAGCGAATTAAGCATCGGTCACATTCGAAAGGCCAGAGTTCCGAATTCTAAATCCGGCGATCTTTTTGGTGATACATGACAACTAGCTAGTTAAAACATCGGACCAATTGAGGCTTTATGTGATTCTAAACCACTCCAAATTTCAGTGTCATGATTACCGGTCCCTTGCGTTTCGTATGGTGAGCCCCAAAAGCTATGGACATGTCCCTTCCATTGTAATCATGCGTGGGGCATGTGATAAAAAACGAATCATGTGAAAACCCCGAGTAGGTATAAATAACGTGTGTCCTAGCCACAGTAGCTGATGCAATGAAGCGATCCGATTTTCACGGACTAAAACACGCTTCCTAAATGACGCATAGTTTACGAAGTACTGCAATCGCATGGACAATGAAAGGCGAGCAACGGTGTTCGAAGAGGGAAAATCCGTGCAAATCAGTTGAACGAAAGGGTCATGTTTTGCAACCGCATAACGGTTAGCCGCGTAAAGTAGGGGCATAAATACGAATTTTCGATGAATGGCGAACGGCGTCATATATCTCACTCTAATGAAAGCGAGATGAACTTTTAAAATGTCCATCGAGGTCGCATCACTAATGGTTTTGCAGAAAAAATGCAACCACTACCATAAACGAAGTTCTGAATGATACTCAAGCTCAGACCATAAGCAGTGAAAGCAAGTGAAAGTGGGTGAAAATCGCCGTTGGTTGAGGCGAATTTCTTGTCATGCTTTGATACATCAATCGTCATGCGGTTTATGGTAAGTTGGACGGCTTTTAGTTTGTCTGCCAGTAAATCCATAATATTACCGTAGGATAAATGTCGAACTCGGGCACCTGAGAGGAATTCGATACCGCTTTTTACCGTATTCAATAGAAAGGTGAGGAGGAAGGGGGAGATAAGACATCCATGTCGAACACTGCTTGAGACGATAAAGGGCGATCTCCCATTTGCGATAACTATTCTGCGGTAAAACGCGGTAACACTTCCCACAAGCTAGTTCACACTACCCGTTTCAAAAACCCTGCATAGTTCATGGATCAGATTCTGGTGGGTGCGGAACTGGCCGGCGTTTTCCCGACGCTGGAGGAGAGGTTGCACGTATCAAATTTTTATGGGAGCGACTTGCAGCTACCTCTACAGTTATTATGGCACCAGGTTAAAAAACCCTTGATGTGCAACTAACAAACAACATTATATTGGGAAGGAACTGAACGAAGTTTCGCCGAAGTCGAAACCTAGAAACTTGGTTAACAGCATGCTAAGCTCCAAGGGCAAAGTTGTTTTCATAAGCGACCGAAACGTAGATACATTTCAGTGCACAATGGTCGACATCATGGTTCAGCGTTAAACAGCAAGGCAAGCCTCACTTACCGCCGCCTTTCCCCAGAGTTACACGTTTATATAAAAGAGTGAATATCCAAGTGGAACAGGGAGTGCACCTACACAGACAGGAAAAGATAAGATGCTGCTGCAGCCAACACACGAAAC